>PVKP010032140.1:0-26242 GCA_004027715.1 Plecturocebus donacophilus | reverse complement strand
AATAGTGGCCCGCCTCCGTAATGGCGGGTTGCCTCGGCAACGGCAGGCTGCCTCCGCAATGGCGGACTACCTCTGTAGTGGTGGAGTGCCCGTAATGGCGGACGCCCCTCCCCCACAGAACTGGACCGTCCCGGGTTCAGCTGTGCCCGCTGCGAATCTCTTAACCAAGAGCGCTTCCAATTGCTGTTTTAGCCGAGCCCGATCACCTGGCTCGCTGTCTCAGAGCCTTTTTTTAGTTGAATGGGCGACTCCCAGGTGTTCCAGTCGCCTGTTGAAAAGGCGCCGGGATCTGTGTGATTTCCCCTGCGGGGACACCCTACGCAGGCTGAAACAGCGGCGCTGAGATTCGTAGCGCTTTTTTGCCTGGGAATCTCCTGGGCTGGCTCCCTGATTCAGTCCCCTTTTTAATCTGACTTCCCGTAGCTCCACTCGCCAGTTCAAAGGGCGCACAGACCAGTGGATTTTGTGCGGAGAACCGCCGCGCCGGGGCGCCGGCAACGCAGCCGCGCCGGCCCAAACAGCCGAGTCGGCCAAACAGCCGCGCCAGCCGAAACAGCCGCGCTGGCGACCGTGGGGCTGCTCCGCCTGGGGATCTCCTGGTCTGGGGGTAATAAAAATCCGTCTGGAAATGCGGCGTCCACTCACCCTCTGCACCCTCACTGGGAGCTGCAGTCCTGAGCTGCTCCTATGCGGCCATCTTGGATCTTCCCCTAATCTCGCTTTATTTCTTTAAGTAATGAATAGAAATGATGAAAATGAATATATTTGCCTTGTTTCTGAACTTAGGGAAACGTGTTTAATATTTCACCATTAAGTATGATGCTACCTAGAAGTTTTTTTTGTAAATAACCTTTATCAAATTAAGAGAATTCTGTTTTATTCTTGGATTGTCAAGATTGTTTTGTAAAAATCATGAGTGGACATTAGATTTTATCTAGTGCCTTCTCTGCATGTATCAGGGTCTTTGAGAAATCTTTGTCATCCCTGAGAGGTCTGGAAGAAAAAATCCTTAAATCTCTTAATAAGGTGAATTATATATTCTTTGATTTTCATATGGTAAAATAACATCTATTACTGGAATAAACCACACTTGGATATGGTTTATTCGCCTTTTCATTTTTGCTAGATTCAATATGTTACTTTAAAAAAAGTATTTCTGTGTCTATGTTGATGACAGGTTTGTCCTGTGATTTCTTTCTTTCTTTCTTTTTTTTTTT
This sequence comes from Plecturocebus donacophilus, assembly GCA_004027715.1. Taxonomy (NCBI): domain Eukaryota; kingdom Metazoa; phylum Chordata; class Mammalia; order Primates; family Pitheciidae; genus Plecturocebus; species Plecturocebus donacophilus. The sequence continues at coordinate 25,025 of PVKP010032140.1, read as the reverse complement.
TTTTAAACGGAGTCTTGCTCTGTCACCCAGGCTGGAGTACAGTGGTGCAATCTTGGCTTACTGCCACTTCTGCCTCCTGGGTTCAAATGATTCTCCTGCCTCAGCCTCCTAAGTAGCTGGGATTGCAGGTGTGCGCCACCATGCCCAGTTAATTTTTGTATTTTTAGTAGAGACAGGGTTTCACCATGTTGGTCAGGCTGGTCTGGAACTCCTGACCTCGTGATCTGCCTGCCTCGGCCTCCCAAAGTGTTGGGATTACAGGCGTGAGCCACTGTGCCTGGCCGATTTCTTTTATCATGCTTGTCTGTTTTGTATCAGGTTTCTACTGTTTCATAAAAGTTGGAAATTATCCTGAAAGGCTGTATAAAATCACAGCTCACTGCAGCCTCGACCTCTTGGACTCAAGTGACCCTCGCCTCAGCCTCTTAAATAGTTGTAATTACAAGCATGCACCACCGTACCCAGCTATTTTTTTTTTTTTTTTTTTTGTATTTTTTGTAGAGACAGGGTTTCACTATGTTTCTCAGGCTAGTCTCAAACTTCTAGCCTCAAGTGATCTGCCCACCTTGGCCTCCCAAAATGCTAGGATTACACGTGCAAGCTACCATGCCTGGCTGTGACCTTTCTTTCAATAGGTCTTTTTTTTTTCTCTCTCCTTCAGAAGGTGGTTTCATCTCATGGTCCAAGTACCTTGACTTTCACTACCAGATTCTAGAAAATTAATGGTCCTATTTCCTTGTTCCTTGTATATTCATGCCCTTTGCTATGTGACTTGTTTTGGGCAATGGAATGTTAACCAGTAAAATATGAACAGAGGCTTTAAACATGCTTGTGTAGTTGGGTTTGCTCACTTTAGCACTTCTGGCACTACTATAGACACAAGAGTAGCTAAATGGCTCAGTGGAGCCCAATGCAGATCAACTCCCAGATTTGTGAGCTAAATAAATACTTGATGTTTTGCCTCTGGGATTTTTGTGATCATTTGTTATGCAGCACATTGGAGCAATAGCTGACTGGTACACACATGGGCTAACAACTCCAAAATTCAAATCCCGCCTCAGACTCCTCTGAGCTCCAAACATCTATTTGCATAGTTAATAATCATCTTAAAAGTAACATACCCCAAATATGACTTTGCTTTAGCAAGCCATCCTTATCATACCTGTTCCACCCTTATAAATGACACCCTTATCTTCTCCGTACTTCCAACTCAAATTTATGAATAGTCCTGCATTCCTTCCTGTCTTTTATGGTGACTGACACTTCATAATGACACAAACATTTATAAAGTGAATGAGTAGTTATGTAGGTATTCTACTAGGGTATATAGGACACAGTGTTCTTGTCAGATCTATCTTCAAATTCACTGTATACACTAAGTCTTATGAAATACAATCAGACTTAACCTAGCACCCCACTCTAAGGGGCCCAAAGTACCCAGAGAAGCTTCTCAATTAGTTGTGTTTCTGTTATCTTCTTCAATCATAAAATTTTTGGCTAATAATGTAAAAATCTGAAAGGTGTTAAAAAATAAACAAGGGATAAGAACCAGTCTGTGTTTAGTCTTGGGCAGATAAATTATCAACATTGGCTGTAAATTAAAGCAACTCAGCCAGACATGGTGACTTATGCCTGTAATCCCAGCACTTTGGAAGGCCAAGGTGGGTGGATCACGAGGTCAGGAGTTCAAGACCAGCCTGGCCAAGATGGTGAAACCCTGTCTCTACTAAAAAATACAAAAATAAGCCAGGCATGGTGGTGCACGCCTATAATCCCAGCTACTCAGGAGGCTGAGCCAGAAGAATTGCTTTAACCCAGGAGGTGGAGGTTGTAGTGAGCCAAGATCACGCCATTGGGCTCCAGCCTAGCTGACAGAGCAAGGCTTCATCTCAAAAATGAAATAAAATTAAAGCCACTCAGTACTACCAGAAATGCATATAGGAAATTATACTAGCATGGCTGGGGTGGAAACAAGGATTATATTTATGTGGGATCAGAAACACTTCTTCCACTATCCTAAGTTTTTATTACTTTATTTTTATTATTTGAGACAGAATCTTGCTTTGTTGCCCCAGCTGGAATGCCCACCACACCTGGTCATATTTGATATATTGTTAGAAGTGTATAAATATTAATAGTTTGAGTCAACCAAAACAAAGTTTATTGAGAGATTATGCTGTGTCAGGCACTATTTGAGGCACTTTATGGCTATAATGCATTTACTCTTCACAAGAAAACCTTGACATAGATGCCGTTGTTATCCACATCGACATCTGGGGCTGTCTAATCAAGATAAGGGCTGACAAAAGGTACTGGGGTTCCTTTGCCCAACCTCTGACTGGTCACACAAGACCATTTTCACATGAGTGATAAAATGGTCAGGAGGTAGAGAAAAGACATTTCTGGGACTCTTGACATGGGAGCCTCACGTACTCTGGTTCCAAGACCTCGTAATGGAGTCCTAACAGGGGCTATAGTTAGATTGGGAGGATATGGAAATACAGTGGTTGATGGGATTATGGTGAATATTTGAAAATTACTGTTTGAGCCAACATTATGTGAGATGGTTGTATCATCATTGCATGAATGTATTACAGAAGCGGATATTATGTCTGGGGAATGTTTCTGTACCTTCTTACTGTAAAATAGAAGGCATATATTTTCACTCTTCTGCCAATATTTTCTCTTTTATCTTCTTTGAATTATTATTGTTACTATTGTTGAGACAGGGTCTCACTCTGTTGCCCAGGCTAAAGTGCAGTGGTGTGATCATAGCTCACTGCAGCCTGGAACTTCTGGTTTTAAGTAATTCTCCTGAGTGGCTGGCACTACAGGCACACACACAACCATAACTACTTTTTTACTTTCTTACTTTTTAAATTTTTTACTTTTTGTAGAGTTGGGAGTCTTGCTATGTTGTCCAGGCTGGAACTCCTAGACTCAAGTGATTCTTTCACCTCAGCCTCCCAAAGTGTTGGGATTATAGACATGATGTGAGCCACCACAGCTAAGGAATTTTTAAGTGGCAAATTATTAACTATAATCATCATACGGTACGATCAAGCTCCAGAAATTTTCTTCCTATCTAACTGAATTTTTGCACCCTTTGACCAACATCTTCTCATTTTCCTGCCCCATCCTCCAGCCTGTGGTATCCACCATCCTACTCTCTGCTGCCAAGAGTTTGACTTTTTTGATTCCACATCAGTGAGATCATGCGTTACTTATTATTATTATTATTTCAATAGTATTTTGGGGAACAAGTGGTGTTTGGTTACATGAATAAGTTCTTTAGTGGTGATTTCTGAAATTTTGGTGCACCCATAACCTGAGCAGTGTACACTGTACCCAGTGTGTAGTCTTTTATCCCTCACATTCCTCCCACCCTTCCCCCTGAGTCCTCAGAGGCCATTGCATCATTCTTATGCCTTTGTGTACTCATAGCTTAGCTCCTGATCATATGGTATTTATCTTTCTGTTCCTGTCTAGTATGTGAGGTAATGGGTATGTTAATTAGCTTCATTTAATCATTCTATAATGTATACATTTATCAAAACACATGGTACACCTTAAATATATACAATTACTATTTGTTGATTAGAAAATTTTAAAAAGAGGAACAAAGGTGGAGGCATCACATTTCATGATTTCATGCTATATTACAAAACTACTGAATCAAAACAGTATGTTAGTGCCATAATGGCAGACAGACCAATGGAACAGAATAGAGAGCCCAGAAATAAGTCCATATATGTGCGTCAACTATTTTTCAACAAAGAGACTAAGAATACCCAATGGGGAAAGGACAATGTTTTCCTTTTGCTGAAAAGATTTCCTTTTGCTGAAAAGATTTTCCTTTTGCTGAAAAGATTTTCCTTTTGCTGAAAAGATTGAAAGAACAATCTTTTCAGCAAATGGTGGCATGAAAACTGGATATCCATATGCAAAAAAAAAAAAAAAGAAAAGAAAAAGAAATTTGACTCTTATACCATATACAAAAATCAACTGAAAATGCATGAAAAATTTAAATGTAAGACCTGAAGCCACAAACCTTCTCCAAAATGTACATAGGGAAAAAGCTCCTTGACATTGGCCTCAGCAATGATTTTTTGCATTTGATCCCAAAAGCAACACGGAGCTGGGCATGATAGCTCACACTTGTAATCCCAGCACTTTGGGAGGCCAAGGTGGGATGATTGCTTGAGGCCAGGAGTTTGAGACCAACCTGGGCAACATAGTAAGACTTGCATTGCTATTGAAAGTAAATAAATAAAAGCAACATGACTGAACCTTGAAAACATTATGCTAAGTGAAATAAAACAGACACAAAATGACAAATATTGTATTATTCCATTTATATGAGGAAACATGAACAGGGAATTCATAGACACAGAAAGTGCAATAGAGGGTGCCAGGGCCTGGAAGCAGAGGAGAATGGGAGGTATTATTTCATGCCTATAGAGTTTTCGTTTGGTAATAATGCAGAAGAATGGGAGATGGATAGTGCTAATGGTGCACACCATTGTGAATGTACATAGTGCCACTGAGTCTCTCTCTCTTTCTCTTTTTTTTTGAGATGGAGTCTCACTCTGTCACCCAGGCTGGAGTACAGTGGCATGATCTTGGCTCACTGCAATCTCCACCTCCCAGGTTCAAGTGATTCTCCTGCCTCAGCCTCCCCAGTAGCTGAGATTACAGGTGCACACCACCACACCTGGCTGATTTTTGTGTATTTTTTTTTAGTAGAGATCGGGTTTCTCCATGTTGGCTAGGCTGGTCTCGAACTCCCAACCTCAGGTAATCTGCCTACTTCAGCCTCCCAAAGTGCCAGGATTACATGCATGAGCCACCGTGCCTGGCAATGTGCTGTTGAGTCTTACACTTAAAATGGTAAATTTTGTTATACATATTTTACCGCAATAAAAATATTAATAAAGGCCAGGTGTGATGGCTCATACCTGTAATTCCGGCACTTTGGGAGGCTGAGATGGAAGAATTATGTGAGGCTGCAAATTCTATATCATCCTGGGCAACAGCGATGCCCTGTCTCTACAAAAAATAAAAAAACTAACAGGGTGTGGGGGTGCAGACTGTACTCTCAGCTACTCGGAAGGCTGAGGTGAGTGGATAACGTAAGGCAGGGAGGTTGAGGCTGCAATGAGCTGAGATAGGGCCACTGCACTCCAGCCTGGACAACAGAGTGAGACTTTGTCTCAAAAAGAAAAAAAATAATAAAAGCTTTATTTTAAATTAATAAAAACTTTAATAAATAAAACTTTTTTTAAAAAGTAGATTATTTGGTCCTCCCTTGGAGATATTGACAAGGTAAGTCTGGGATAGAGTGATAAGCTGTATATTAATAAGAGCCCCCAGGGCAGTGTGGTGAAACTCTGTCTCTAAAAAAAAAAATAAAAATTAGCTGGGTGTGGTGGTCCACTCCAGTAGTCCCAGCTACTCAGGAGGCTGTTGTGGGAGGATTGCTTGAGCCCAGGAGGTTGAAGCTACAGTGAGCTGTGATCATGTCACCGCACTCCAGCCTGGGTGACAGAGTGAGACACTGTCTCAAAACAAAAACAAAAAACTATAGTAATTTTTTAAAAAAAGTTGATTCTTAGGTCTTCCTTTGGAGATCTTGACAAAGTAGGGTGGGAAGCTATCTGTTAACAAGATCCCCTCTTGATACCTTTGATAAATCTAAATTTGTGAAACACTGCCCCAGTACATTGGTTCCCAAGAAGATTGCCCTGGGGAGCATCGCATCTAGAATGCGTCTAAAATGCAAATTATGACTCAAACCTACTGAGACAGAAACTTGGAAATAGATCCTAGCAATCTGTGTTTAAACAAGTCCTCAAGGTCATCCTGCTGCGGGCTCCATTTTGAGAACCACTACCCTTGTGAATCCTGGGATCTTTTGCTACCCACCTATCTGCCTGATTAGGAAGCTTAAGCCAGAAAATCCTGGTCATGCACGGTGGCTCACAACTGTAATTCTGGCACTTTGGGAGGCCAAGATGGGTGGATCACTTGAGGTCAGGAGTTCAAGACCAGACAGCCAGCATAGTGAAACCTTGTCTCTACTAAAAACACAAAAATTAGCTGGATGTGGTGGCAGGCGCCTGTAATCCCAGCCACTTGGGAGGCTGAGGCAGGAGAATTGCTTGAACTCGGGAGGTGGGTGGAGGTTGCAGTGAGCTGAGATTTCCCCACTGCCCTCCAGCCTGGGCGACACAGCAAGACGCCGTCTTGGAATAAATAAATAAATAAATAAAATTTTAAAAATGCTGACAGTTGTCACCAAAAGGTGATTCAAAGTAGACTAGAGTGATTCTTCCCAAAGGAGACGTACAGGAGAGGGAAATCACAGCTGGCCCCATTACTAGTCTCCCAGGGATAAGGAACTGGCAGTTCAGAGACCTCTGCCTGTGTAGTCCCTGCCCTTGAGGAACCAAACTGATCAGGGAATGAATATGCCATTGACCAATTTGTCTAACAAGCTTCAGAGAGGATAGTTCCCCCAGGGTCCAACATGCAATTCCTCTAAGTACAGTCACCCAGGCCCCCAGGCACAAAGTCCAAGACACTCATGCTTTCTCCAGGGGAAATCATCCAGGATTCTTTTGGGGTTGGGAGTTCTTTTGGGGTTGGGGGCAGAGCTTCTGTCTTCATAACTGACTTCCACGAGACAACAAGATTTAGAAGAGGTGACTCCTGTGGTGGGTCCACATTGCCAAGCCTACATAGCCCAGTAAGTGCTGAGGGAAATAGGGAAGAGAGATGATTGAGGGGAAAGGGCATTGACTTGCTAATGGCAGGGCAGGAGAAACCCTATGATCCATGGAGAAGGAGCCCTTGAGGCTAATTTCTTAGAAGGGCGAAGGGTTAGACTATTTGCTTAAAGTTGCCATTGCACAGTGAGCCTTAACTTTGCCTGTATATTACAGATGGATGTGTATTGCCTGTATATTCTGTATATTACTTGGGTGGATGACAGATGGAGATTATAAGAAGGGCTACTATTTGTTGGCCCTGTGGGGCACTTTTTGATATCACAGTGCTGCTGTATGGTTTTATAGGGACCAATCTGCAAGATCACTCTGTGTGGTCTTACAGGGACCAATCTGCACTGTACAAATGGATGACCCAAGGTATGGATAGAGTTATAGGTGCCTTGCAGTGAAGTCCTGGTCACGTCTAGTTCTTTTCACCTACTACTTGAACCAAGAATTTCAGAGGCCCTCAGCCTAGACCAAGCCTCTCTGAATTCTTCTCTGTGGCCCTCACTTGCTTGGAAACATCTCCTGCTTCTCCAGAAAGACTTATACCTGCCCATCTTTCTTTACTCTTATCCATGGTTCTAAGTAGACACCTTCAAGAGACAAGCATCTGTGTTCCCCGGAATTGAAGGCCATAGTGTATAACAACTAGGGCAGGGTGGGCGAGAGAGGGAAAGTGAGCGACTTGGGCAAACCCAACATCTAGTCTCCTCTTGACATCGTATCCTCTGGGAACATGAGCGAAGCATTGAAACCTGCAGGATTCTTTTCCATAATTCCTTTCATTTCACTTGAATGTCAAGTCTCATCTTTAAGCTGAGACTATTAGCAATACATTGACCTCATTCCTTTATCTTTCCTGGCCTTTGGTTTTTTTTTTTTTTTTTGATGGAGTCTTGTTCCATCACCCAGGCTGGAGTGCAGTGGCATGATCTCGGCTCACTGCAACCTCCACCTCCTGAGTTCAAGCAATTCTCCTGCCTCAGCCTCCCGAGTAGCTGGGACTACAGGCACTTGCCACCATACCTGGCTAATTGTTGTATTTTTAGTAGAGATGGAGTTTCCCCTTGTTAGGCTAGTCTCGAACTCCTGACCTCAGGTGATCCACTGGCCTCAGCCTCCCAAAGTGCTGGGATTAACGGCGTGAGCCACCACACCTGACCTGCCTTTGTTTTTCTTCTGTAAAAATATTCTTGAGCTGTTCCCCTCAACTCTAATGATATGAGGAATCCCCAACCCTGTTCCTTTGTCCTTAGTTTTGCCTGTTCTAAATCCATCTTTCCTTCCAGGCCCCAGGGAAAATTGCAATTCCTATCACATGACTCCTTTGATTGCGGTTCCTTCACAGCCCTATCCTTTATGGATCACACTTTTCAAAGTTCTTAGAGATGTCATCCCTCCCCACCTCTCCAACATCATCCTCATTGTTCTTTTCTAACACTTAGGGCTTAAGCAGCAGCAAAGTGCTCTGTCCCGTGCTGCTTCTTGCTTCTAGGCTTATTCCCTTGCTTATATCTCTTCCAGAAATGCCCCTGCGCAGCCCTTCACCTGGGTAACTCCTCGCCCAGGTATTCCTTCCTCCAGGAGTCCTTCTGTGAATGTATTGCTCCAGGCTTGATTTAGGCCTCTCTCTGTATTCTACTCAGCAAATCAAAAAAATACAAGGCAAAAAAATACAGAAAATCATTTTGTGATTTTATTGGATTCCTTGTCCATGATTACAGAATTGGCATTCCTCTGCCTCTGTAACCTGGAAACTCAGGACCTGGAGGGGTAAGAGTAGCAGGTGAGTGAGCAGTTGGTAATTTCCCCCATTTTTCCCAGTAACATTCTAAGCATCATCTTCATGTGAGTGCCATCTCTGACCTTCATCCCTTCAGGCTCACGTAGAAGCATCTTGGTACAATTTCTTTCTTCTGGTAGCATTTAATGAGAACCTTAGAGGATATTACTCAAAGTTCTGTTTGTGACCTTTGTAGTGCCTTATGTTATGGTATCCAACCCTTAATTTCACAGATGAAGGGCATTTTGTCATGTGGCAAATGTTCAGAAAGCATCTGTTTCTGCAGGATGTGGATGGTCCCTGGTAAGCTATGTATTAGTTTAACGTGGTTTATCATTTGGTGAAAACCTAACTTACTCCCTCCCTCCCTCCTCCTCCTTCTTTCCTTCCTTTCTTCCTTCCTTCCTTCCTTCCATTTTAGTAGAGATGGGGTTTCACCATGTTGGCCAGGATAGTCTCAGTCTCCTGACTTCGTGATTCACCTGCCTTGGGCTCCCAAAGTGCTGGCATTACAGGCGTGAGCTACCGTGCCCAGCTGATGTAGCCATTTTTTAAATCACTCCAGAGACACTTTCCTTCCTTCCTTCTTTCCTTCCTTCCTTCCTTCTTTCCTTCCATCCTCCCTCCCTCCCTCCCTTCCTTCCTTCCTTTCCCCATCCCTCCCTCCTTCCCTCTTTCCTTCCTTCCTTGTAAACCTAAATCCACTCATCTTGCAATATTTTGTTTAGCTATTATCTCTGCTTTCATATTTTCTCACTGCTCAGACATAGTTGTCTGACCTTCTTCAATTTTAGTTGTGTCTTAGACCAAGGAAGATAACCCTTGTCTAAGATTCACTGGGCCTTATGTGTGTTAGAGCGGGTGTGGACTATTTTATCTCTAAGGTCTAAATTTGATCTTGTCTTGTAGATTTGATGATTCTAAACCAGAGAAAAAGGGAATGGGTGAGCCTCCGAGAGGCCAATGAACAGGGATTTGTCAACATCATGAAATGTTGCCTATAACAAATTGCAGAATATAGGATTCCTAAGTTTTGCAATTTTAAAGCTCTTATATCCAATTATTCACCTCAAGAAATAAAAAAAGCAGAGAGATTTTGGAGCCCATTTAGCATCTATTTCATGTTTCTTTCCTTTCTTCACTGTCTAGCTGATGTGTTAGCCACGTGGACCTGGGAAATCAAACAAGTGTTTCAGAATTTTTACTCCTGGGATTTTCCCAAGACCTAGAGGATCAGCTAATACTCTTTGCACTGTTCCTGTCCATGTACCTGGTCACGGTGCTGGGGAACCTGCTCATCATCCTGGCTGTCAGCTGTGACTCCCACCTCCACACCCCCATGTACTTCTTCCTCTCCCACCTGTCCTTGGCTGACATCTGTTTCACCTCCACCACCGTCCCCAAGGTTCTGGTGAACATCCAGGTGCAGAGCAATACCATCAGCTATGCAGGCTGCACTGCCCAGATGTATTTTTTCATGGTTTTTGGAGGCCTGGACACATTCCTCCTGACCCTGATGGCTTATGACCGGTATGTGGCCATCTGTCGCCCCCTGTCCTACCCTGCCATCATAAACCCCCGCCTCTGCAGCCTGCTGGTTCTTGTGTCCTGGTTCCTCAGCTTGTCATACTCCCTGATCCAGAGTCTGCTGATGCTGCGGCTATCCTTCTGCACCAGTTGGGTCATTCAGCACTTTTACTGTGAGCTTGCTCAGGTTCTCACGCTTGCCTGCTCAGACACACATGTCAATTACATCCTGCTCTACATGGTGACTGGCCTTCTGGGCTGTGTGCCCTTCTCAGGGATCCTTTTCTCTTACACCCAAATTGTCTCCTCCATCCTGAGAATCCCATCCACAGATGGGAAACGTAAAGCCTTTTCTACCTGTGGCTCTCATCTGTCTGTGGTTTCTTTATTCTACGGGACAGGCCTTGGCGTGTATCTTAGCTCCAATGCATTGTCCTCTTCCTGGCGGGCCATGGTGGCCTCGGTCATGTACACTGTGGTCGCCCCCATGCTGAACCCCTTCATCTATTGCTTGCGGAACAGGGACTTCAAGAGGGCCCTAGAGAGACTGCTTGGGAAAACACACAATGCTCAATGATGGGAACATTGGTCCTGGGCTTTTGAGTCGGCAGAGGTAGCAGTAGTGAGCTAAAGAAATTCTGGACCAGGCTGGGTGACATGGAGAGATCTGTCTCTACAGAAAAATATAAAAATTATCCAGGCATGGTGGTGTGCACCTGTGGTCCCAGCTACTCAGGAGGCTGAGGTGGGAGGATCCCTTGAGCCCAGGAGGCCAAGGCTGCAGTGAGCCGAGATCATGCCACTGTACTCCAGCCTGGGCAATAGAGCCTGACCCTGTCCCAAAACTATAGCAACTAAAGAAATTCTGCCTGTAGGCCAGATGTAGTGGCTCACACCTGTAATCCCAGTGCTTTGGGAGCCTGAATCAGGAAGGTCACTTGAAACCAGAAGTTCGAGACCAGCCTGGCCAACAAAGATAGTGACATGTCTTGAAAAAAAAAATCTGCCTCTTAATCTCATGGAATTTGGTGCATCACCCACTCTGCTTCTCTGTCTTTGGTCAACATTACCTTGTGAGTACTGTGAGTACTTTGTATGAGCCTTATACAAAGAGACTACTCTGTAATCCTTCAGTTCTACCCTTTCATCTCCTCCTTTGACATTTTCCATGACTGCACCTCAGCTTGGTGTTTGTAAATATGTTTGTATCAATTCCTGAGGGATAATACAAAGGTTCAAGTACTCAACTCAGACATTGTTGGATTAAAGTTACGAAATAGTTCATTTTGGCCAGGCGTGGTGACTCACACCTGTAATCCCAGCACTTTGGGAGGCTAAGAAGTGGATCACGAGGTCAGGAGTTCAAGAACAACCAGGCCAACATGGTAAAATCCTGTCTCTACTAAAAATACAAACATTAGCCGATGTGGTGGCGGTCACCTGTAATCCCAGTTACTTGGGAGGCTGAGGCAGGAGAATCTCTTGAACTGAGGAGATGAAGGTTTCAGTGACCTGAGACCACACCACTGCCCTCCAGCCTGGGCGACAGAGCAAAACTCCATCTCAAAACAAAAAAAAAGTTCATTTTACCGTTAACCATTGCTAGTGCTCATCAAGTTCATTCATCTGACACTTTTTTAAAAAACCTTCCTTAATGATCCTTTGATGGCATTTATTGGACCTTATAATATGCCAGGCTTTTCTAGGTGCCTGGGATACAGCAGTGAAAATAAATTCTTGTTTCATAGTTAATCTGCAATCTAGAATGTATCAGATCAAATTATATGTCCAAACTTAAAATAGACTGATGGATAATTTATTTTCTTATTAGTGAGGTTGAACATTTCTCCATATGTTTGTGTAATACATTTCTAAAATCAGCTTTGACAGCCTCTAAAATAAGGAAGATAGGGAGACCCTTTCTTTACAAAAAAAAAAAAGTAGCCAAGTATTGCAGTGTTTGCCTGTAGTCCCAGCCACTTGGGTGGCTGAGGCAGGAAGATCGCTTGAGCCCAAGTGTTTGAGCCTGTAGTGAGCTGTGATCATGACACTGTATCTAGCCTGGGACACAGAAAGAGACCCTGTCTTTTTTAAATTTTTATTTATTTGTTTCTTTTGAACTCTGAGAAGCTAGACTCTACCAAAAAAAAAAAAAAAAAAAGCTTTGAAAGTATATCACTAGAAACAGATAAACTGTCTGCCCAGAATTTTAGGTCTGATCATGCTATATTTTGTCTGGTTGCCTAATTTTGCAGGTGAATTCACAGAAGCCCAAAAGAGGAGTTTAGACAGTAATGACACCTGGCTGAATGTAGACACATCTTCAAATATGGTGCCAGGAGTGAGCACTGGCTTATGATTCAGGAGAGCGAGAATTGAAGCACACAGTTGCCAGAGTCTAGGTATGTAATGCCAAGCAGCTTGAGATGCTGCAACGTGCATTGGGACTTACTGGATCTCTTCCTAAATGTTCCTTTTTTTGTGTATATGTTGGTGTCTCACTCTGTCGCCCAGGCTGGAGTGCAGTGGTGTGATCCTGGCTCACTTCTGCCTCCTGGGTTCAAGCAATTCTTCTGCCTCAGCTTCCAGAGTAGCTGGGATTACAGGCACGTGCCACCACGCCCGGCTAATTTTTGTATTTTTAGTAGAGATGGGGTTTCACCATGTTGGTCAGGCTGGTCTTGAACTCCTGATCTTGTGATCTGCCAGCTTCAGCCTCCTGAAGTGCTGGGATTACAGGTGTGAGCCACCGTGCCCGGCCCTAAGTGTTCATTTGTATATCTCCTCCACCGTAAAATGAGTACCTTGGTGTAAGGCGGATTATGCAGGGATGTCCCAACAAGAAATCAAATAATATGTGTGTTTGGATGATGCTGTTTTCCCAGTGACTGTGGGCAGGAAAGGCCAACATAAGTATATAACTTCATCTCTGTAAAGATGGATTGTTGCCTACCCTGGGATGAAGGGTGTCTGATGTAATTGACTTGCCACCTTGTGATGTCCTTGAGGATTATGGCCATATATTGACATCCAAAGAGGAGCCCAATACCTCTTCAATTTTTTTCTGAGACAGAGTCTCGGCTCTGTAACCCAGGCTGGAGTGCAGTGACATGATCGTGGCTCACTGCAACATCTGCCTGCCAGGTCCCAGTTCAAGCAATTCTCCTGCCTCAACCCCCGACCGAGTAGCTGGGATTACAGGCGCACGACACCATGCCCAGCTAATTTTTGTATTTTTAGTACAGATGAGGTTTCACCATATTGGCCAGGCTGGTCTTGAACTCCTGACCTCATGATCTGCCTGCCTCAGCCTCCCAAAGCGCTGGGATGGATTATAGGCGTGAGTCACCGCACCTGGCCTCACCTCTTCAATTTCTATTCTCTAAATTGGAAAACAGGCTTGAGTATGAAAACTGGTGGAAGAAACACCATGTGGGCCTTAAGAAAGTTATGCCATTTTACAATAGAAAAACACTTAAAATATAAATATGTATTATGAAACAATACACAAAAATGAAGTTTTAAGATAAATCCCAAATGTGATGTTTAATGTACATATTTAAAGACTAAATGTGCAATGGTCATTAAAAAACAAGAAAACTGGTAGAAGAATCATGATTTTCAATGGTAGCAGCTGACATTTGACTTCTGCTCAATTGATCATGATATTTTTGGATATGTAGGTCAAACAATACTCTTGATATCTGCGCACCTACAATCTGTTACCATCACTACAAATTCCTGTGGGTCATGGATCCTGTTTACCATTTTAGACTTGCTGCCTGAGAGCAAGCTTTGCCTGTAACTTTTAATGCTGCCATTTGAGTTTGGAACTCAAGATACTAGTAAAAAAAACAGTATAAAACCTCTATTTTAGGCTGGGTGTGGTGGCTCAGGCCTATAATTCCAGCACTTTGGAAAGGAGATCACTTGAATTCAGAAGTTCAAGACTACCCTGGTCAATATGGTGAAACTCTATCTCTACTAAAAATACAAAGTTAGCTGGGTGTGGTGACGCACACCTGTAGTTCCAGCTACTCAAGAGGCCGAGGCAGGAAAATCTTTTGAACTCAGGGTGCAGGGGTTGCAATGAGAGCAGATTGTACCACTGTACTCCAGTCTGGGTGACAGAGTGAAACTTCATCTCAAAACAACAACAGTGACAACACCACCACCAGCTCTGTTTTACTGTGACAGTTAACAGTGCTATGCTTAAATATCCAGGAATTAGAACAACAGTTTTGAAAATTCTGATTTTTAATTATCACTAACATGGCCTTAATGTTTTCCTTAGCTTTACAAAATATTAGCTTGGTTTCTTCCTGACTATAGACCCCGGACCTTATTTTTAGAGCATTTACTTTAGAAAACTTAGTGACTGGACATCATTTAACTGCTCCCTTGAAAGGTAGATAAATCATTTTTCGGTCTCATGATTTTTTTTTTTTTAATGAGACTGTGTCTCACTCTGTCATCTGGGCTGGAGTACAGTGGTGTGATCGTAACTCACTGCAGCCTCGAACTCCTTGGCTCAAGTGATCCTCTTGCCTCAGACTCCCAAGTAGCTGGGATGACAGGCACACAGGCCACCATGCCTATTTTTTTTTCTGGTACAGGTGGGGATCTTGATATGTTGCCCAGGCTCGTCTTGGCCACCATGCCTATTTTTTTTTCTGGTAGAGGTGGGGGTCTTGATATGTTGCCCAGGCTGGTCTTGAACTCCTTGGCTCAAATGATCATCCCAGTTTGGCCTCCCAAAGTGCTGGGATTACAGGTGTGAGCCATCACATCCTGCCACATCCCAGTTTTATAACCCAGGAATGTCTTTCTCAAGGACCTGGGTGCCAATCCTTTGAAATGTAATTATCAATAAAACAACATCCTTATCTTTCAGCTTCTTTGGGAGGGTAGGAGCCTTCTGTAAGTGACAATTGTTGAACACAGATGGCCAAATCACATTGGACAAACCTCTTCCCTAACATCTTTCTGGGCTTGTCCATTAGCTCACTCCAGCATTTGAAAATCTCCTCTCTCTCTTTTATTTTTTTGAGACAGAGTCTTACTCTGTCACCCAGGGTGGAGTGCAGTGGTGCCACCTCAGCTCACTGCAACCTCTGCCTCCTGGGTTCAAGCAATTCTCCTACCTCAGCCTCCCAAGTAGCTGGGGCTACAGGCATGTGCCATCACACCTGGCTAATTGTTATTTTTAGTAGAGATGGAGTTTCACCATGTTGGCCAGGCTGGTCTTGAACTCTTGACCTCAAGTGATCTGCCCACCTCAGCCTCCCAAAGTGCTGGGAATACAGGTGTGAGACACCGCACCCGGCCAAATCCTCTCATTTTTGTTTCAGTGGAGTTGAGTTCAGTCTCTTTTCCCTAATGTGGTAGTCCTGACCCTTACTGCAATGGTCTTGAATGAAGTCTTCCTTGCAAGCTTGACCTTGTGCGATGTAATTTTTCTTTGACACAACAAATGACTTTCCATGCTTCATAACAAATTTCTACCAACTGATCCACTGTTTTGGCAATGGAATTATCCAATGTCTTGCTAGTTTAAATCAGTAACATGACATTCTGCAAAGGACTTTGGACTGCAAGGGGACCAAAGCTCACTGTCTTGGGGACTTGCATATGTTTAATTTGGAAGAGAATAGCTGAGTCCAATTGCTACAAAGACTTTCCTTTATAGTACTCAAAACGTGTAGGATCACAGAGAAAGTAATGATATTGAAAGAGGAATCAAGACTAACTTGATAGGAGGGCCTACAACACATCTAGGTTGTAAGCTGTGACCTCGTGCCCCTAGGCTACAAACCTGCACAGCATGTCACTGTACTGAATACTGTAGGCAATTACAGCACAATGATATTTGTGTATCTAAACATAAAAAAAGTACAGTTAAAATATCGTTTAAAGGCCCAGTCTAAAAGATAAAAGAAGGTCTACCTGAACAAGTTCTTTAACATAAATGGAGCTTGCAGGATTGGAAGTTGTGGGTGAGTCAGTGAGTGAGTAGGGAGTGAATGTGAAGGCCTAGGACATTACTGTACACTATTATAAGACTTTAGACACACTGTACACTTAGGTGACACTAAATTTATTGAAAACATATTTCTGTCTTCAAGAATCAATTAACCTTGCTTACTGTAATTTTTCACTTTTTAAAAAAGCTTTTTGACTGCTATGTGATAACACAGCTTAAAACACAGATTGTACAGTTGTTACAAAAATACTTTCTATCCTTATTCTATAACTCTTTTCTATTAAATTTTTTTAGTTAAAATTTTTCTTTTGTTAAAAACTGTGACGCAGAGGAGGCAGGTGCTGTGATTTATGCCTGTAATCCCAGTACTTTTGGAGACCCAGGCAAGAGAATCACTTTTGGCCAGGAGCTGGAGACCAGTGGTCCACATAGCAAGAACCCCCTACAAAAAAAAAAGTACCAAAAATGAAGACAGAAACACGTTAGCCTAGGAGCAGGATCATGAATACAACTGTCTCCCACGTCCACCTTGTCCCACTGGAAGGTCTTAGGGGCAATGACACTCATGGAGCTGCCATCTGCAATCATATCAATGCCTTCTTCCGAAATATCTCCTGAAGGACCTGCCTGAGGCTGTTTTCCAGTTAATTTTTTTTTAACAGAAACTTTATTTTTTTTGCTTTTATTTTAAGTTCTGGGATACCTGTATAGAACATGCCGGTTTGTTACATAGGTATACAGGTGCCATGGTGGTTTGCTGCACCCATCAACCCATCATCTACATTAGGTCTTTCTCCTAATGCTTTCCCTCCCCTTGTCCCTCATCCAATTAATTTTTTAAAATATAAAAATAGAAGTACAATACTCTAAAATAATAATTAAAAGTATAGTATAGTTAATACATAAATCAGTAACATGGCCATTTATGATCATTATCAAGCATTATGTACTGTCATTATCTACTGTCTATGTGCTACAATATTATGTAACTGGCAGTGCAGCAGGTTTGTTTACACAAGCATCATCACAAATGTGGGGAATACATTGTGTTATTCTTGTGGGATCTTTAGGGTTTCACTTTTCTGTCTGGAAAGCTCTGTGGCCAGTGGTGCCTTTGCCTGAATTCTTGCCATATGTCCAGGAAGAATGAGGTACGCAGGAAATGGTGAACCAAATGAAGAGGAGCTTTATGGAGTGTTAGAATTACTCAAAGGAGACCCACAGTGGATAGCTCCTCTCTGTAGGCAGGTCGTCTGGTGGAGTGTTCAGCTCTCAGCTGAGAGGAGGCCCTGGAGAGGGTGGCTCCTCCCTGCTACCAGGGCGTTTTGTCACCTTCCCATCCTCTGCCCGGCTCTAACTGAGCCCAGGGCTTTTATGGACCTCAGAGGGGAGAAAGTGCATGTTGATTGGTCCATGGGAAGCCATGGGTGGGCCAGAGAAGGCACCACAAGTTCCCACTCCAGTCCATGGGACTGGCGTCCTGGTCTCTAGCCTTCACGCCCTCCATGACCTGAAGGTGGGGCCTTACTTGGGACCTGCCCCCCTCTACCCAGGATTCTGCCTCCCACTGCCATTCATAGCCCCAGGGCTGGTCCCAACCCCTCTCTGAGATTGGAGGGACACTGGGAAGGGAGAGAGGACAGACAGAGGGAGCAGATACCCTCAAGCCTGCAGGGACTGGGGGGTCCTTCCCAGGCCCCCAAGGGTGCAGGCTGCAGAGATGCCTGGGTCCTCTGCCTGGAAAGGCAGTGGCAGCTACACCCTGCGAGTTCCTGCCATGCCAGCTTGGGAGGGGTGGGGCTCTCGCTTGTCCCTGGCTATTGCCTGCTCCATGGAGTGAAAGTCCCAGTTCTGCAGCCAAAGGTCAGTCGGCTACAGCTGCACCCAGGAGAGCAGATCCTGCCTCCAAGAGCACAGGGAGGCTTGGAACCACAGCCAGTTTGGGCAGCTGTAGCCCCACCCACGAGAGCACTGGCACCTGCCTGCTCTGTGGAGCCAGAGGCCTGGGTTTGCATCCAAGGATTGGATGGCTGCACATGGGGAGCTCCTTCCCCAGCTCAGAAAGGGCAGGGCTCCCTCTGGCTCCATGGAGTGGCAGCAGCCACTACTATCATTATGATGTCACATTATGATGGCTATGACATCACTAGGCAACAGGGATTTTTCAGCTCCCTTATAATCTTATGGAACCACCATTGTATATGTAGTCTGGTCATCGAAACATCATTATGCCATGCATTTCTGAAATCTTGAAACTTGAAATATGCATAATATCTTGGACAATGTCAGAGGAATGCATTAATGGGAAGGGCAGTCCCCAAGCTGTCAACACAAAGAAAAACAAGGATGACACATTTTGGACCAGCAAGATGATCCCTTGATAACAGAGTGGAAATCAGAAGCTGCAGGGGAGATTTGTTGTTTTCAGGCGTAGAGTGGCTGCGGGTTGGCCTGATGTCAATGGCAGGACTCTACAGGTGTAAGAGAATCCAGGGAGCCATCTGTGTACTGCATGGCCAGGTGGATACTCAGTGTAGGAGGAAGTTTTGCCCAAGTTTTTCCATTTAGACATTTTTTGGAATTTTTTGGTGACAATCGTAGTGGTGTGATGAAGTGGGGATTATGCTGGGAAGGAGAGGGACATCTGTGGAGTCTTGCTGTGCTTAGAGTAGAAAACCCTGATAAAGGATGAAGCCTGTGGGTGGCTCCTAAGACCCTCCCAGAGGTCCCTGCCTCCTAGTTTTCATGCCCAGCTGTTGTCGCCTCTCCTTGAGTGTAGGCTGGACTCCGTGACTAGCTTCTGATGATGAGAACATGGGGATCTCTGTGTTCTGACTGAAGGTTGAAACAACTGCAGCTTTTTAAAAAATGGCCTCTCTGTGGCCCTGTTGCTTGATGTCTTAAAATTAAAAACACTATTATTTATTTTTGCATAATAAAGTATTGAACAATCCATTGCTTGACATAAATGGTAGTTAACTGGTCCATTGAGAGGACTAGAATAGACAGTTCTCTAAAGAAGAAAAATAGACAATAAACACACAGAATGGCTGTGCGTGGTGGCTCATGCCTGTAATGCTACCACTTTAAAAGGCCAAGGCAGATGGATTGCTTGAAGCCAGGAGTTCAAGACCACCTGGCCAACGTGTTGAAACCCCATCTCTACTAAAATTACAAAAAATTAGCCAGGCATGTGGTGCATGCCTGTAATCTCAGTTACTGGGAAAGTGAAGGCACAAGAATTACTTGAACCTGGGAGGCGGAGGTTACTGTGAGCTGAGATCATGCCACTGTACTCCTGGGCGACAGAGTGAGACTCTGCCT
Source organism: Plecturocebus donacophilus (assembly GCA_004027715.1). NCBI lineage: Eukaryota > Metazoa > Chordata > Mammalia > Primates > Pitheciidae > Plecturocebus > Plecturocebus donacophilus. The sequence goes on along the minus strand of PVKP010032140.1, from coordinate 5,632 downwards.
CAAAAACAAACAAACAAACAAGCAAAACCAAAAAAATAAAAAAAATAAAAAGACAACCAAACACAAAGTAAACAAACAAACAACCAAAATGATTCACAACATCAGTAATCCTCAGCAAAGTGCAAATCAAAACCGCATGACTACCACCCATTAGGATGACTGTTATAAACCAAGAAACAGGCTGGGCACAGTAGCTTAAGCTTGTAATCCTAGCACTTTGGGAGGCTGAGGTAAGTGGATCACCTGAGGTCAGGAGTTCAAGAACAGCCTGGCCAACATGGCAAAACCCCATCTCTACTAAAAATACAAAAATTAGCCAGGCATGATGGCAGCTGCCTGTAGTCCCAGCTACTCGGGAGGCTGAGGCAGGAGAATTGCTTGAACCCAGGAGGCTGAGGTTACAGTGAGCTGAGATCTCACCATCGCACTCCAGCCTGAGTGACAGAGTGAGACTCCATCTCAACAAACAAAGAAACAGAAAATGACAAGTGTTGGTGAAAGCGTAGAGAAATAGGAAGGTTTGTACATAGTGGATGGCAATGTACAATGGGGTAGAAATAAGGAAGACAGTATGGTGCTTCCTCATAAAATTGAAAATAGCATTACCAGATGATCCTGCAGTTCCACTTGTTGGTACGTACCCAAAAGAATGAAAGAGGGGACTCAAGTAGATAGCTCCACTCCATATTTATAGCAGTGTTACTAATAACAGACAAAAATATGGAAGCAACCCGGTGTCCATTGTTAGATAAGTGGATAGACACAACGTGGTCCATCCGTACAATGGAATATTATTCATCCTTAAAAAGAAAGGCAATTCTGACACATGCTATCATATGAATCTAGAGATGCTATGCTATGAGAAATCAGTCAATCATAAGAGGCAAACACAGTATGATTCCACTATATCAAGTGTCTCGAGAAATTCAATTCATAGCTACAGTAGACTGGTGGTTGCCAGGGATTGGTGAGACGGAGGAATAGGGAGTTTCATAATAGGCCCCGAGTTTCCGTTCTGAAAGACAAAAAAGTCGAGCAGGTGCCTGATGGTGGTGGTTGCACAACACTGTGAATGTACTTAATGCAGCAAAGTGTACACTGAAAAGTGGTTAAAATGGTATTGGTTACCATTTTGAAGTAGTTCAATGGTAAAATGTTACTTATCGTTTTGTATAAAACTATTTATATTTATAATTTTTAAGTGTGGTATATTTTGCCATGATAAAAATACAAAAATTAAAAAAGATGGATTCTTGAAAAAAAAAATGAAAGAAGTGAACAATGAACAGAAGCTTTGTCCTGATTAGAGGAAGAGCCCAAAAGTTCCTGTGGACATTCACTTTTTCTTCTTTATCTTGCATTAAAGAGGAAATCCTTAGAGATTGGGGAACATGGACCAATTTGGCTAATGAAGAGCTCTGTGCCTTGAGCCCCCAAAGCCATATAATAGTAAATACTCAGCCTGTGCTTCCAGCCCTGCAGTGTGAGCTTCCAGTCCAGTGGGCTCCACACCTGTCGTCTGCATCAGGAGGCTCATGTATGATTCTGTCTTCCTGCCAGTCCTGAGGACGGAGCCTGAGCCTCCATCGTGCCCCACGCAGGGAGGACAGTGGACCTGCTCTCCGTGGTCATGGCCCAGCAGAGGGGAAGTGCAGCTCAGTGAGTGCTAAGGGACTGTCGGGAGCCTTGTTTCCTCATCCTCAGCACAAACAGGACAGTCGGGTGGCCAGATGGAGGAGACCAGTGTGCAAAGTGTCAGCTCAGAGGACTGTGGAGGTTATGTTCTGGGTTGTGCGTGTGGTCCTTCATTTCATGTTGCTTCGTCATTTTGTATTTCCATAGTCCTGTACACACATTCCTACTTCTCTATGGTTTCACCAAAATTTGATAGGCTTTTTTGTTCATTTGTTTTTGTTTTATTTTTCTGAGATGGAGTTTTGCTCTGTTGCCCAGGTTGGAGTGCAGTGGCGCGATCTAGGTTCATTGCAACCTCTGCCTCCTGGGTTCGAGTGATTCTCCTGCCTCAGCCTCCTGAGTAGCTGGGACTATAGGCGTGTGCCACCATACCTGACTAATTTATTTATTTATTGTATTTTTAGTAGAGACAGAGTTTCACCATGCTAGCCAGGATGATCTTGATCTCCACCTGCCTCGGCCTCCGAAAGTGCTGGGATTACAGGCATGAGCCACTGTGCCCTGCCTGTTCATTTGTTCTTAATAGCCATCCTATTGGGTGGTAACTCATTGTGTTTTTTATTTGCACATCCCTGATGATGAGTGGTGTTGAATACCATTTTGTTTGCTCATTGGTTGTTTGTGTATGTTCTTTAGAGAATTGTCTATTCAAGTCCTCTGCCCACTTTTAATGGGGTATTTGTTTTGTCGTTGAGTTGTAGGAGTTCTTGATGTAGTTTGGTTGTTAGCCTCTTAGCATATACATGATTTGCAAATATCTTTTCCTATTCCCTGGGTTCACTTTAGACTGATGAAATTTTACTTTCCTCCCATGCTGATTGTACTTCCCATGGGCATCTCACCCAGGATAGCAAAAAGTGGGTGCCTCTAAAGTATTCCCTAAGCACAAGAAAAAGTTTATAAAGGTGATGATGAGAATAAGGAGGAAGATGACAGTCACCATGACATCATGAATCCTTACTGAGGGCTTCCTAAATGCATTGATCTCAGCTCTGTGTTTTATGTAGCTTGTCTCACTTCATAGTTTTTCCTAAGTTAAAGCTGCACACATTGTTATTATTGTACAGAGGAGGAAAGGAGCTATGTTTCCCAGGGTGGTTTCAAACTTCTATCCTCAAGTAATCCTCCTGCCTTGGCCTCCCAAAGTGCTGGGATTCCAGGTGTGAGCCACCATGCTGGGCTACCTTTCTTATCAAAACTCCTGCAAGTCCACCTAAGGCAAGGACGGGAGTTATATATTAAGTGAATTTTATAATAAAGCCCACATATTTGAGTGAGCACTTACTTCCATGAAGAATGAAAGTCGGAAAACATAAGAATGATGGAAACCCTAGAATATAACTGGCATGTAAAGAAGTTTTCTGATCTATGAACTTTCGTTTAGTTTTGAAAACACAGTCCTACATCTTACTGTTTATCAATATCCTTCATCAGTGGAATTTGTAGAATTGTATTAGAATAAACAAGATATAGCTGACTATTTAGTTTCCTTTCATTGGATTTCATCTTTTTCTTAAAGGGGCAAGAATATTTTTATTGTCTATTTTTTCCTGATTAGGCTATATTTTACAGTGATCATGGATTTCTAAAATCTCTAATGTTTTTGTTCTCCTAACATTCTTCAATAGACTGTCTCTAAGGTAGGTGCTTACAGAAAGAGGTGAATAGCACAAAATCCATTATGAAATAATTCTAAGGAAATTGAGTTTGTCAGAACTGAGAACTATTGCTGAGGGTGTATAATCCTATGAAAAAGCTTAATTTCTGAATTGTTTGTATCCAAATTATAGACACAGTGCTAGATGCTGGTTTACTTGTGTCATATTTTCCAATTCTCTCTCTCTTTTTTTTTTTTCCTCTAAAGGTGTTGGAGCTACACAGAGCCACAGAATCTCACAGGTGTCTCAGAATTCCTCCTCCTGGGGCTCTCGGAGGATCCAGAACTGCAGCCAGTCCTCGCTGGGCTGTTCCTGTTCATGTACCTGGTCACGGTGCTGGGGAACCTGCTCATCATCCTGGCCGTCAGCTCTGACTCCCGCCTCCACACCCCCATGTACTTCTTCCTCTCCAACCTGTACCTGGCTGACATTGGTTTCACCTCCACCACCATCCCCAAGATGATTGCGGACATCCAGGCTCACAGCAGAGTCATCTCCTATGTGGGCTGCCTGACACAGATGTCTTTCTTTGTCTTTTTTGCATGTATGGATGACATGCTCCTGAGCATGATGGCCTATGACCGGTTTGTGGCTATCTGCCACCCCCTGCACTACCCAGTCATCATGAGTCCACGACTCTGCAGCTTCTTAGCCTTGTTGTCTTTTTTTGTTAGTCTTTTGGACTCCCAGCTGCACAGTTTGATTGTATTACAATGCACCTGTTTCAAGGATGTGGACGTGTCTAATTTCTTCTGTGACCCTTCCCAGCTCCTCCATCTTAGCTGTTCTGACACCTTCATCAATGAAATGGTCATTTATTTCATGGGTATCATATTTGGCTGCCTCCCTATTTCAGGGATCCTTTTCTCTTACTATAAAATTGTTTCTTCCATTCTGAGAGTTCCATCATTGGGAGGGAAGTATAAAGCCTTCTCCACCTGTAGCTCTCACCTGGCACTTGTTTGCTTATTTTATGGAACAGGCCTTGTAGGGTACCTCAGTTCAGTTGTGTACCATCCCCCAGGAAGAGTATGGTGGCCTCAGTGATGTACACAGTGGTCACCCCCATGCTGAACCCCTTCATCTACTGCCTGAGGAACAGGGACATTCAAAGTGCCTTGTGCAGGCTGCACAGCAGAATAATCAAATCTCATCATTTGTTCTGTGGGAAGTAGAAAAATTCCTTTTTAAAGTTCCTCTCTTGTTAAAGAATAAATTACAAGTATGCTAATAACTCTTTGTTAAGCCCTATCCTATGTACCTGTTAGACATGCCATGCTTACAGGCACGTAATACATTCTAGGTCCTTGTACTTTAACCAAGAAAGCTGTGCTGGACATGCTCACAGGCATGTCCCAGCTCTCCATTGCTTTTACCTGTTTAGAAAAGTTTTAAGTTGTTAGCCAATTGGGTTTTAGTTTAGATTGTGAGGTCTGACTGCAGCCAATGGAAATCAGACACAGCAGTAAGGATGACCCCAAATGCGTAAGGGATAAATTTGTGTGTTTTCCTTTGTTCATTGTGCTCTTGTGGACAATGGTTAGTCAGAATACCCTTCCTGCAGTCCAGGAAGTAAAAATTGTGTTGCCGAAAGATCCTTTGTCTCAGTGCTAATTTTTCTTTGTGGCACTGAGTGTCTATTTTCAACATGTTCCATCCCTTTTGTTACATGGGTTAGAAATGGCAGCAAAATTTAATACCTAGATCTGCAAATTCTGCCCCCTTGGTTGCATTATTTTATTTGCTTGACAGCTTTCATTTCTCTCTGGGTTTCGTCTGCAGATACTGCTTGCTTTGCTTTGTCTTTAGTTGCAATGGGTGAGTATTCTGCTATCCTTTGTTCATCATAAGCATCAAGAATGATTCCAATATACTTAGCCTCCTTTAGTATCTGTGCAGTGATTTTGATATCCAGGTGAAATCACAAGTTGTTTTTTTTTTCTTTTTTATTTGGGACGGAGTCTCAATCTATCGCCAGGCTGGAGTGCAGAGGTGTGATCTTGGCTCACTGCAGCCTCCGCCTCCTGGGTTCAAGTGATTCTCCTGCCTCAGCCTCCTGAGTAACTGGGATTACAGGTGCTTGCCACTATGCCCAGCTAATTTTTCTATTCTTAGTAGAGATGGGGTTTCACCATGTTGGCCAGGATGGTCTCCATCTTTTTTTTTTTTTGTGGGGGGATGGAGTTTCACTCTTGTTACCCAGGCTGCAGTGCAATGGCGCGATCTTGGCTCACTGTAACCTCCGCCTCCCAGGTTCAAGCAATTCTCCTGCCTCAGCC
>PVKP010032139.1:0-26241 GCA_004027715.1 Plecturocebus donacophilus | reverse complement strand
AAGAAAGAAAAGAAAAAAATAGGAAAAAAATATTCAAAGTGGAATCCCTGAGACGGCATACTCATGTACATGAGTGTTCTTTTAACTCTGAAACATACTTTCATATTTATTATCATATTGTATCCTAACAACCCTAGAAATAGAGCAGAGACTATCAACCTAATTCGACAAATACAGAAACAGAGGTCAGAGAGTTTAAATGATTGTCCCCAGGTTATACACGAGTGGAAAAGAGAGTTTTCTTCCAACAAGGCTCAAAAGCCTCTGTCTCTTGAGAACTATTTAATAAAAAGGCATCAAGAAAATTATTTAAATAATCTAGTTTTTTATTAATGATGTTGTCTTGGAAGGCTTGTCCATATTTGTACTTGACAATACCCTATTCAGACCAGCTCTCAATGAATCCAAATCTTCTGAGAGCTGTAGACAAATTTTATTGAAGGATTCTGTCAATGAATGAAAGAAGGCATGAGGGAAAAGGCCAGGTAAAGTTCTAGTCAGGATCTGGAGAGAACTCCAGCTAGTGTTCAGCTAAAATTGTGCAAATGTAGGCATTGTCCTCTTCTGAGACTTTTTTTTGATCCAAAAGGGACCACTCTATCATTATCCACTATGCTGGTACTTAGAAGTTGGGCTATTTTCTCAAAACTCCAAGTTTCAAGATCATTCAGGAAGTGATGAGAGTTCTGTTACTGTATAGAACTATAATCTGGGCTCTAATTAGGTCAGGCTCAAGATAAAAACAAATGAATAATACAGTTCCCAGGAGTCACCCAGACTATAAGGAGAGAATCTTTTGAAACCAAATCACGAACTTAGCTTTTTTACATGCGTAAGTGCACAACCTTTTAGCAAAATTTAATGACAGAGTTGAGACCAAAGATTCTGGTCTAACTAAGAATCCTCAGTAAAATTGGTTTGATGGTTTCAGTTCAGTGCATATCATGAAAGCACTCTGGCACAATTGATAAGATGTTCACGAGGAGGTAATATACAGATCCGCAGATTAAATTACTTTTCACCCCAAGAGATATTTATAGGGGTGATCTATCAAGGTTATAGGGAAGAGCAGTGACATGACAGTAAGAAGGTTCAACCTAAGTTTATATGCTGGAACATAAAGACATCTTCAATTTTATCTTTGTTAACTATTATAATTGACAACTTTTCATTAAAAAATGTTTTGGTACAGAAATTAGTTCTAAATATTTATATTTGTTTTTCAAATTGAATAAAAATGTAAAAATGCATCAATTTATCATAGAAAAGATACTACCTATATTTTAAAATATGATATATGAAATTACTGTTTTCAGTTAAAATGTCAATTTATTTTATTATAGAATATATGCTACCTACATCTTAAAGAATAAAGACCAGAAATGTGAAATTATTATGTTTTTACAACTGTAAAACCCATTCAATGGCAAAAAATTATTTTTCTGAATAGAAGCTTTGGCAAATATTTTGCCTCTATAAAGCCTTCCATGAGATCAACTCAATTTTGACTACATTTCAATGTTAGGTAATACAGATGGATAAAATTGTCATGTTCCACTCTGTGAATTCTATTCCAATAACTCTTAATTGGAATGGAATCTGACCTACCTGACCTTTACACTTCACATTAATAAACTGTATTATTTTGTTGATTTTGTCAACAATTGAGAAAATAGACTTGGCTATGTTTTCAAAAGCATAGTAATATTTTATTTAACTATATCTCACATATCTGATTATTTCATTCTATAGACCACAACAACCAAGGAACCAGAAGAAAACTGAAAAGGCATCTAAGAAATAAGAATGAATCAGGTCAAAGCTCAACCACTTTATTTGTGACAAAGTTCCTTGGTACCTCATTTATAGTCTGTTTACTCTTATTTTTATATACATTTCAACAAGTTTAGTTAATTGGAAGAAAAGTATTGTTAGAAATGAGCATACTGGCATTAAAAACAGCATTGTATGTATGCCAGATGCAAATCAAATTACCACTCAGGTCCAGAGAAAGGAAGAATTGTAAAACACACACTCAAAAATCTACTCTTGGCTAGTCATAATATCAGAAAGCAAGATTAAAATATATGCTTTATAATCTTTAATGCTGAATAAACTGATGAGTCTATATTGCCTACTAACTCCACTAAGAATATCTACTCAACCACTCGGCTCAGACCAGGCTGTCACAGATCCAGAGAGAGATCCCCGAAGTTTACACCAGGAAGGGGAGAACATATCTTTTCCCCCTTGCCTGAATGCAAATCTAGCTTCAGAGGCCCAGATGGGGCTCAGCAGAGAAAGAGACAGGCCAGAGTTGGCAGCCAATGTTAACTTGTATTCACTTATCCACAGACGGCCACCTCTACAGAAACTCCATGGCAGGTTCTTCTGCTCTACGAGGCACAAGAAAGCTGTCTTCCCAACCCTTCGTGTGCAGCATTACGCAGGGGTGGGAGTAAAGGAAGCATTCTCCTTTTAGTGTTGAGGTAGAGTCAAACAAGAACAAGAAATGGACACTCAGGGGATACAAATTTTATGTCCTCCCAAAGCAATAAATCATGGTTTAAAAAGAAAGCCAAATAAAATACATCCTGCTGATTGACCTTTCAATACTGAATTAAAGTCCCATTTTTCTCTCCATAAGTATCTTGATTTGATAAAGTCATAATGCCTATCATACTTCCTGTGTTTCTTTGATTCTCTTCCAAATGTTGAACCCAGCAAAAATGAAAATACAAAGAGAGTACCATGAGAGAAACTTCTAATATTGAGTGGATGTCTTTGAGAATATTTAAGAAAACACTTGAAAATCTCTAGCAATTGTTTAGAGAATCTCAAAGTAATCATTTGTAACAAGGTTCTCAACCTTCTTAATCACAAGGGGACTTTTAAAAGTTTGTGGAAAATGGAATTAAAATATAAAATTTAAAAATATAAACTTTGTTTCTCAAAAAAAACTCAAGGTCAAGACACTTTTTTAAGTAAAGATATCAGCTATTTTAGTCCATACCTAAAGAACGGACAATTCTGAGAATTTAACCACATTACTGCAGTCTTTTTTACACTATTAAGTGAAGGAAAATAAATTTCCTTACAGACTTTTTAAGATTAGAAAACAAAAAGAAATCAGAAATAGCCAAATCAAGACTGGAACCTTTGAATACCTAATGATTTCCCCTCAAAACTCTTGTTTGATGAGAGGAATTAGCAGGAGCATTGTTATGCTGGAGAAGGACTCTGGCAAAGATTTTTCTGGACATTTTTCTGCTAAAGCTTTGGCTAATTTTCTCAGAAAACTCTTAAATAAACAGATCTTATTGTTCTTTGGCCCTCTAGAAAGTCAACAAGCAAAATGTCCCCAAAAACTGTTGCCATGACCTTTGCTCTTAACCATTTTGCTTTTGCTTTGACTGAACCACTTCCACCTCATGGCAGCCATTGGTTTGATTGTGCTTTGTCTTCAGGATTGTTCTGGTCAAGCTATGTTCCATCTCCTGCTACAATTCTTCAAAGAAATGTTTCAGAATTTTGACCCCACTTATTTAAAGTTTTCATTGAAAGCTCTGCTCTTGCTCTTATCTGCAGCTCTTATCTGGGTGCAATGGCTTGGCACCTATCAAGTGGAAAGTTTGCGCAACTTAATCTTTCATTCAGATTTGTGTAACCTGAACCAATTAAGATGTCTATGGTATTGGCTATTGTTCCTGCTGTTAATCATCAGTACTCTTTAATTAAGGCACGAACAAGCTTATTTTTTTCCTCAAAAATTGATGTGGATGGTCTGCCACTGTGGGACTTGTCTTCAACATCATTGTGCTTCCTTCTTAAAACTAGGTTTTCATTTGTAAATTGCTGACTTATTTGGCGAATTGTCCCCATAAACTTTTCATAAAGCCTCAGTGATTTCATCATTCTTCCACAAAAGCTTCACAATAAATTTGATGTTAGTTCTTGCTTCAATTTTAGCAGAAGTCATGTTGCTTTGATAGAGGCTCTTTTCAGACTGATACCTTATCCTTCTTAATGCCTAAAACTAAATTCTGTTCAGACATGTTACAACAAGTCACTAGGAGTTTATTTTGGTCCAATTTTTTTTTGAAATCCCTGCATAATTTTTTTCATAATATGCATTTTCTGTGAACTTTTTGAAATTCCCTTTTATGAGGATTCCTTGCTGACAGTCTAAATTTTTACTGTCTGCTGATTAGGAAGCAATATAATGATAAAAAGCTACTACCAACTTAATGATTAATTTAATTTTAGATTAACTTGCAACTAACTAATCACAACATCTACATATATTTGGAAAGTAGCAATATATGTATGTGGGAGACAGTATTTAAAACCTATTTTAAATCTATTCACAGATTAACCACCACAGTAACTTCAAGGATTCCTAGAAACTAAGATCCATAGGTTGGAAGCTACTTTAGAATAACTAAACTCATGAAAATAAGTAATTAAATCATCTGACCATTTTGAATGTGTGCCAAATTAATGGCAGGAATCTGAAAACAGATCAAATTAAGTGTTCCCCTACTTTTTTTAAGATCAAGTATATTTTTAATACAAACAGTATAAAGAAACTGAAAACTAAATACTTGACTGACATTGAGACAAAAGAGACTTCACATTTTAACACAGGAAAGGGTGTCATTAAAAATTAATCCTTACCTGAAAAAATGTGTTTTTGTCCCTTTTTTCTCTTTTATTCTGGAAAAAAAGGAAAAGATAGGAACACATAAATGATTAGGTAGCAGAATCATGTGGTGACTAACAGCCCAGTTTTCAGAGCCAGACAAAGTTGGGTTTAAAACCATGCCTCAACTAAACCAATATATAGAAAGGATCTTGACAAGTTTCTTCTCACCTCTGAGTCTTTTTCAAATGTGAAATAAAAATATCTAATTCCTATTGTATTATTCTGTTCTCATGCTGCTAATAAAAACATGCCAGAGACTGGGTAATTTATAAAGGAAAGAGGTTTAATTGACTCACAGTTCCACATGGCTGAGGAGGCCTCAATCATGGTGGAAGAGTAAGGGACATTTTACATGGTGGCAGGCAAGAAGAACTTGTTCAGGGGAACTCCCCTTTATAAAACCATCAGATATCATGAGACTCATTCACTAACATGAGATCAGCACAGGAAAGATCCACCCCCAGGATTCAATTACCTCACTAGGTTCCTCCCACAACATGTGGGAATTGTGGGAGCTACAATTCAATATGAGATTTGGGTGGGGACACATCCAAATCATATCACCTATTTCATACACTGACTAATAGGAATATTTATATTCCCATTATATACACTTGAAATAGCTAAATAATTTACAATTACTTCACTCAGTCCTTATCACCGTTCTTTGAAGTAGAGAATTGTAAATTGGTATATAAATTGTAAATTGGTGGATAAATTATAAATTGGTGTATAAGAGCTCAAAAAGTCATGGTCGTCAATATTGTTAGGGAATTTTGTATGTAAATGGTTACTCTAATGAGGTTTATGTTTAGAAAACTATTTTTTAGGTCACATAGAGAAAGAACAAATTGCAGACAAACCTAAATGCTAGAGCTTCAAAATGCAAAGTATAGATAGGTAGGTATCCTTATCCTGTTTAAGTCAACTCCAAGAGATGAAAGAAAAAGACAGAATTTTTATTATTATTTATTTTATACTCAGACTCTTTGCTGAGGCCATAAGTACCAAATGGGCTCTGTACTCCCATTAACATACATGACACTTACAGAAGCTAATGTAAGTCAAAAAATGCCTGTAAACTTAACAGAGTGTCTGAGACAAGCATGGATTATGACAAAGACATAGTTTTGAGACCTTCCTATTGTCTTAGTGAAATGTATAGTCTTCATTTGTGAAAGAAAACCCAATTTCTACATTTAAATAGGCATTATGTATTCCACTACTAGGTTTAGAAATTGCATATTGGAACTCATATGCTGACATCGCATTTTTTTTAATAGAACATTAATTCCCTTCTATCTCCCCTTAAAAAGAAGAGTTGAAAAAAACACAAACAAATATGTTGTGCCTTTAAGTTGGAAAACCAAATTTCCACTTCTCATTCTTGTATAATGCTGAATGTTATGGATTTCTTACATTTTGATGATAAATAGATATAAAGATCTATTTCTCCATTTTTGTATGGGGTGGGGAAGAAGGAATTGCAACTCAGAATTTTCTTTTTCTTGAAACTTATTAAAATACTCAGGAGTCAAACATTTAGCTTCACTTGAAATAAGGATTGTAACACCAAAAAAGTGTCTTTGGCTCTTCAGGGATTTTTTTGAAGTCTGCAGAAAATCATGTTGATAGCACCTGAAGGATCAAGAGGGGATAGTTCAATTACAGTGGGGAAGTGCTGCTAAGAAGATCTGCACATAATTCTCACAGTGCTCATTACCTCTGGCTTTCTGCCTTAGCAACTGCCATGTACCATATCAAGCGTGTAAATGTTCTATGCAGAATGCTTTTTTGTCACAGCCTTTGGGCCCCTGGGGCACAGACAGGGCTAAGAGAGAAAGTTAGCATAAGACATTTGGGACTCAGTTTCCTAACTTTTCAAAGTGTTGAGGTTTTAATCATGAAACGTATGATGAATAAAAATATCAAGAAGTACAATGTAACAAGTATTTAATAGTTGGTTAAATCAGATAACAATCCTATGAGGGATATAAATACTGTGGCCATCTTCATCTGGGTTTGTTTGGTTGGTTCATTTTTAATATAAGTTGTAAGAACTCATCCTGAGTCATCCATCAAGTTTGACCCAAATGTCCTAATCTCTCTCATTTGTTATGCTGTCCTAAAGTCAAATAAGGTCTGGGCTTTCTTCTTTCAAATTCTGTTTCTTGTTCAGTCTCCAATTATTCATAAGCCAATTCATCCATTCCACGTGTGTTTATTGAGCTCGTACTGTGAGCAAGGCACTAAGTAAGCATAGGTATGTACTCCCTCCCCTTAGTTAGGTTACAATCTATGAGAGATATCGATGATAAATAAATATGCAACTAAAAATGATAATACATGCTGTGAAGGGAATGAGTAGGGAACGCCGACAGTCAAATAGAGAAGGCTTCTCTGGGGTGACATTTATGCCACAGTCTGCAAAATGAGAAACATACAGAGCTTTCCAAGAAGGGGGAACACAAGGAAAGTGTCCTGGGATTCCTGGGTGATCCCAGGACCCAGGGAAGCCAGTGTGGCTGAGGCAGAGCAGGTTAGGGGCAGTGCGACTGTATGGCATTAGAGATGGGCTGTGGCCAGATCATGCAAGCCCTTGTAAGATCTATTGACTTGAGTTTTCTAAAGTGCAATGAGAAGCCTTTGAAAGGTTTTAAGGAGGAAAGTGGCTTGGCTTTAAAAGACCTCTAACTGCTGTGTACTAACATGGACTGAAGGTTGGTAATGTTGAAACAGGGAAGGTGAATAAGGAGGCATTTGCACTTGACTGTGCTATTGAAGTAGTTCTCTTCAACTGATTTCAAGAAAAGCTATAAATTAAATGGGAAGGTAAATTCCAAGGCAAGGAAGCGTTGTGCTGCTAACCAAACTTTATGTGGTATTTACAAGCTATAATCTACTACTTAGTTTCCCTGAGTAGCAGTTTCTTTGGATAAACTTGCCAATCTTGAAAAATTATATTGAGGATTATATTACAAAATTTACTAACATGAAGCATCTAACACGATGACTGGCACATAATAGGTGCTCAATAAATAATATTGTCATTATTTTCCATAAAGTAGTACCTTCTCATGACCTTAGAAATCTCCATTTTTTAGTGGTCAATATCTCTATTTAGAAACTTATTAAAACATAGAAATTACCTTATTTAAATGAGTTCCTATCTTCTTGCTTGCTTTTTCTTTACATCTTAAAGTAGAGGCTGATTTTTCAAAATACAAATGTATGAAAATTAATCAAAATCTTAAAAATTCAAAGTATGTTCAATATCATTCTATAGTAGTTTCATTTCTGGTTAACATGTAGGACACAATTTACCTTCCCATTTCTGTTTATACACAAATAGAGAAAAAATATTTCAAATATGAATTACTATCACATTTAAATTGTTTCCAGTTTTAATCAATTGTTCACTAAATCTGAATTTCATTTTATGAGTCAGTATCATATAATAATAGTACATTTTAAATTTTATATTATGAAATCATAAACTAAATATTAGGGACCAATTTCAATTAATATTTTTACTTGCTAATGTTTATAATTAAGATATTGGTGTGCCCATATCGGTAAATGAGTATTTTTTTTCAATTTAGAAATATAAACAATATTCTGGCTAATATTCTCCATTTATTTTTCTTAATCTCATGTGTAGTTTTTAGCTACATAAACAAAAAGGAGTTTGGCCTGACTACGGAAGGGTAAAAAGTGAAATTCTGAATTTGGGATTACTGGATTAGTAATAGTTTGCAAGACATCTGGAAAGTGCTCCCAAAAGGACCTATGGCCCAAACATAAAAGATAGAGTTTGAGGAGACTGCACCCACACAGAACCCTAACCTGACAGCATCCAACCCATAGAGTTTTCTCTGCATCTCTTCTCCTCCACTGATCGACATGCAAAGATAAAGGCCAATTCATAGTTGGGCAGAAAAACTTGAATCTAGAGCCAATTATAGAACATTCTATAAAGCTATATGTTATTAGATTGATAGAATGCAACTCAGATCAAATAAAGATCCCATAAACATAGCTATATCCAGACAAATCTGGAAAAAATATTGTTGGTGACCACGTTACCTTTTTAGTAAAAAGCTGTTTCTAATGTTGTCTTGTGAATTAGAGTGTAGCAGGTCAGCTACAGAATTTCCATTAACAATGAATGCAAACAAAGCATGGAATCTATAAACACTGCAGAAAATAAATACATCTTGGCTCAATCTTTCTTGAAAAATGAGTTCAGAAGATGGGACAAAGATACTAGTGATGTACTTCTTCTGGCTGCCCCCCTGGAAGAACACAGCAACTCTATCTTTGCCCTTCTCCATTGTCATATAGAGGGAGTTGGGGTTTCCAAGCTGTAAAACATAAGCCATAGGTACCACCATCATGAGCAGCAGTGAGACTCTGTGAACCACAAGAAGGAGAGGTCGAAGAAGTAGAGGTGGAGGCCAGGAGCAGTAGCTCACTCCTGTGATCCCAGCACTTTGGTAGGCTGAGGCAGGAGGAACACTTGAACCCAGGGGTTCAAGACTAGCCTGGGCAACATGGCAAGACCCAATCTCTACAAAAAGAATTAAAAATCAGCCATGTGTGGCTACACACATCTGTAGTCCCAGCTACTTGGGAGGCTGAAGTAGGAGGATAGGTAGGAGGGAGGTCAAGGCTGCAGTCAGCCATGATCATGACACTGCACTCCAGCCTGGGCAGCAGTACATGACCTTGTCTAAAAACAAACAAAAAAAAAGAAGTGGGGAAAGCGAGCTGAGAAGCAGGGGAGGGGTTCTGGAAAGGGGGGAATATAGAGTGGTTCCCCACATGAACTCTTGGATATTCAATCAAGCCCTGAAGAAGCTGGAAAATGATGACAAATGTCCCAGTTGTGTCCCAGGCAGAAGCAAGAACAGGATGAGGGCAGGAGTGGAATTGATAACAAGTCAGAGAAAGGAGAGGGGGAGAGAGAAAAGAATAAATACTTAAAGCCAACAACCCAGTGAAATGTATCCACAGGTCCTGAGAGAGAGTGAAGAGCTGAGAACATATGTAATACAATAATTAACACAAATAGAAAAACTGGTGGCTTATCACATTGTTCATAAGAAAAACTGGTAGCTTATCACATTGTTCATATTGGCTTTTAAAGAGATGTTCAATGCCCAGGTTTTATGTCTCTCAGAGATTGGAAGTGACATGAACTGGTTCTCATTGTTAAATGTGATTTTCTAGACTAAAGTATGCTCATGAAGAAAATGAGGAAAAGTTTATATTTCTGCCAGAATTATATAAATTGTTTTATATATGTTTAAGTTCTTTTTTCTTTTTAGACATTTGGGATGCAAATTATATGTCAGCATATCCAATCCTGAAGGTTGGGAATTATCCCGTGCCCCTTTCCTATCTTGACCTGTACTATATGTCTTAGCCTCTGGTATAGATCTGCTGTGTGGGAAGCTCTCAGTAAACAGTCACTAAGAAAACAGTAATAGTTATTAAAATTAATACCTCTAGAAGAGTTCACAAGTGTAATAATCTTTCTATAATTTTCACCAACACACTCAAAGAACTAGAAACTTTGAATGATTAAGTTGGCCATGCCCATGATCACAGAGTCACTGATCCAGACCATGAAAGCAAGTGTATCATGAAAAAAAACCATTTTGCAAGGAAAAAAGCTTCTTTTTTAAAGTTTTTAATGTGCTTTTTTTTAGAGCAGCTTTAGGTTCTGATATGGTTTGGCTGTATCTCCACCCAAACCTCAGCTTGAATTCCCACATGCTGTGGGAGGGACCAGTGGGAATTCTTTCTGGTGCTGTTCCTGTGACAGTAAGTCTTACAGGATCTGATGGCTATCATAAGGGGAAGTTTTTCTGCACAAGCTCTCTCTTTGCTTGCTGCCATTGATGTAGGATATGACTTGCTCCTCCTTGCCTTCTGCCATGATTGTGAGTCTTCCCTAGCCACATGAAACTGTAAGTCCAAATAAACTTCTTTCTTTTCTAAATTGCCCAGCCTTGGGTATGCCTTCATCAGCAGAATGAAAATGAGCTAGTACAGTAAATTGGTACCAGCAGAGTGGAGTGCTGCTGAAAAGATACCCAAAAATGTAGAAGTGACTTTGGAACTGGGTAACAGCCAGAGGTTGAAATAGTTTAGAGGGCTCAGAAAAAGACAGGAAAATGTGGGAAAGTTTGGAACTCCCTAAAGACTTGTTCAATGGCTTTGCCCAAAATTCTGATAATGATATGGACAATGAAATCCAGACTGAGGTAGTCTCAGATGGAGATAAGGAACTTGTTGGGAACTGGAGCAAAGGTGACTCTTGCTATGTTTTAGCAATAACACTGGTGGCATTTTGCCCCTGCCCTAGAGATCTGTGGAACTTTGAACTTGAGAGAGAGAATTTAGGATACCTGGTGGAAGAAATTCCTAAGCAGCAAAGCATTGAGGAAGTAACCTGGGTGCTGTTAAAGTGATTCAGTTTTGAAAGGGAAAGAGAGCATAAAAGTTTGGAAAATTTGCAGCCTGACAATATTACATAAAAGAAAATCCCATTTTCTGAGGAGAAATTCCAGCTGGCTGTAGAAATTTGCATAAGTAACAAGGAGCTAAATGTTAATCCCCAAGACAATAGAAAATGTCTCCAGGGCATGTCAGAGGTCTTCCTGGCAGCCCCTCCCATCACAGGCCCAGAGGCCTAAGAAGAAAAAGTGGTTTCATGGGCTGAGCCCAGGTTCCCTGAGCTGTGTGCAGCCTAGGGACTCAGTGCCCTGCATCCCAGCCACTCCAGCCATGGCTGAAAGGAGCCAGTGTAGAGCTCAAGCTTCAGAGGGTGTAATCCTCAAGCCTTGGTAGCTTTTACATGGTGTTGAGCCTGCAGGTACACAGAGGTCAAGAATTGAGGTTTGGCACCACATGTTCTCACTCATAGCTGGGAGCTGAAAATGAGAACTCATGGACACAGGGAGAAGTACATCACACACAGGCCTGTCAGTGGGTGGGGGATGGGGGGAGGGACAGCATTAGGAGAATTACCTAATGTAGATGACAGGTTGATAGGTGCAGCAAACCACCATGGCACATGTATACCTGTGTAACAAACCTGCACTTTCTGCACATGTTCCCCAGAACTTAAAGTATAATTTTAAAAAAAGAATTTAAAAAAGGGAAAAAAAAATAAAGAATTGAGGTTTGGAAACCTCTGCCTAGATTTCAGAATATGGAAAGAAACACCTAAATGCCCAGGCAGAAGTTTGCTGTAGGAGCAGGGCCCTCATGGAGAACCTCTTCTAGGGCAATGCAGAAGGGAAATGGTAGGGTCAGAGCCCTCACACAGAATCCATACTGGGGCACCACCTAGTGGAGCTGTAAGAAGAGAGCCATCATCCTCCAGACCCCAGACTGGTAGATCCACTGACAGCTTGTACTGTTTGCCTAGAAAAGACAGACCTTCAATCCCAGCCCATGAAAGCAGCAAGGATGGGGGCTACCCTGCAAGGCCACAGGGGCAGAGCTGCCCAAGACCCTGGGAACCTAACTCTTGCATCAGCATGACCTGGATGTGAGACATGGAGTCAAAGGAGATCATTTTGGAGTTTTAAGATTTGACTGCCTTGCTGGATTTTGGACTTGTATGGGCCTGTAGCCCCTTTGTTCCGGCCAATGTCTCCCATTTGGAATGTGTGTATTTACCCAATGCCTGTACCCCCAATGTATCTAGGAAGTAACTAATTTGCTTTAGATTTTACAGCCTCATAGATGGAAGGGACTTGCTTTGTCTCAGATGACACTTTTGACTGTGGACCCGAGTAAATGCTGAAATGAGTTAAGACTTTGGGGGACTACTGGGAAGGCATGATTGGTTTTGAAATGTGAGGACATATGATATGGTTTTGAAATGTGAGAACATGCGATTTGTCCCCACCCAAATCTCATCTTGAATTCCCACATGCTATGGGAAGGACCCCAGTGGGAGGTAACTGAATCATGGGGGCAGGGCTTTCCCATGCTGTTCTCATGATAGTGAGTAAGAGATCTGATGGTTACCATAAGGAGGAGTTTTCCTGCACAAGCTCTCTCTTTGCTTGCCACCATTCATGTAAGACGTGACTTGCTCCTCCTTGCCTTCTGCCATTATTGTGAGGCTTTCCAAGCCATGTGGAACTGTAAGTCCAATTAAACTTCTTTCTTTTGTAAATTTCCTAGTGTTTATCAGCAGTGTGAAAATGGACTAATACAGGTTCATAGCAAAATTAAGCAGAACTCTCAGTCATTGCTGGTGGTAATGCAAAATGGCACAGTCACTTTGGAAGACAGCTTGGCAGTTTATTACAAAACTAAATATACTCCTGCCATTCAATCCTTGGTATTTACCCAAATAAACTGAAAACTTGTATCCACACAAAAACCTGCAGATGGATGCTACTTATTCATAGTTTATTCATAAATTATTCATAATTGCCAAAACGTGGAAGCAACCAAGACATCCTTCTGTAGGTGGATGGATGATAAACTGTGATATGTCCAGACAATGGAACAGTGTTAAAAAGAAATGAACTATCAAACCATGAAAAAACAGGCAGTAATCTTAAATGCATATTACTAAGTGAAACAAGCCAATCCGAAAGGCTACATACCATGTGATTACAACCATGTGACATTCTGGAAAAGGCAAAACCATGGAGACAGTAAAAAGATCAGTGGTTGCCAGGGGTTAGAGGGATAGGAGGGATGAATAGGCTAAGCACAGAGGATTTTTAGGACAGTGAAACTACTCTGTATGATGCTGTAAAAGTGGATACATGTTGTTATACATTTGCCCAAACCTATATAATATATGCCATCAAGAGTGAACCTTCATGTAAACTATGTACTTCAGGTGATAATGATGTGTCAATGTAAGTTTATCGATTGTAACGAATGTATCACTCTGGGTGGAGGGGGATTTTAATAAAGAGGGAAACTGCATGTATTAGGGTGGAGGTATATGGAAAATCTCTGTATCTTCCTCTCAGTTTTGCTGGAAAATCTTTTCATAAGCAGTTTGCTCTGAGTGACTTTAATAATAGCTAATTTTGCTGCCTTCTACTATATGTCAAGCAGTTATACACCTTGTCACATTTAATCCTGAACACAATGCTATAAAGTAGGTACTATCATTACCATCACCTGGGTTTCTCAGAGGAGGCAATGAGGTTTGGAGAGATTGAGTAACTCGCCAAAGGTCGCTGTCATAATGGACAGAGCCCAGGATGTCATCATTATGCCATGCTGTCACAGGCCACCAACCTGACTGAAGTCAGTGTTTTACCACAGGGATGTTGTAACTTATGGGCATGACTAGTGACTATGATGGGATAGGAAAGACTTGGGCTGAAATTTTGTACAAAGCTGTTGGTAAATAAGTTGTAAGATCGCATAGACTGCCACCAAATGAGAGATCTAGGGAACACCTTTGCCGGATTGACTCACTTAACATCCACTGTCTGAGCATCAGCTAATCTTTTTTTTGTGTTGAGGTAATGTTTATCAAGCTTTTCCTGTCAAAGAAAAAAAATAGTTAAAAGTCCTCTGGTGGCAAAAATTTAAATAGATTCTAATGGTTTATGCTCTGACTTTTTTAAAAAAGTCTTCTTCATTAGGCCTAAAATAAAGTAAAATATGACTTCTTCACTTTTTAGTGATTTATAGGTTGTACCCCACACTGTGGCCTCACAGGGCACGTACAAAGGGAAGGCTGAAATCATTAATAATGTAAAGGATGCCCACATCTGGTTGATCCTCCCAGGTGAATCAAGCCAAAGCCTGATTTAACAGATGGACACTGCACTGTTTCCTGATGGTAAAATCACCAGATGTTCAGAGATTCCAGAAGTACAAAGGCAGAAGGAAATGTGTTAATGATGAGGTTTCTGGCATACCTTTGAATTATCTTCCTTTTTAACACTGCATTTTCTTGCACATTGGGTATATGTGCATGAATTGTGCCATTCCTTGAATTTTAATTAAAATAGAATTTTGCTCTGGAATGTTTTATCCTAAAAATAAGAAATAAGGGAAATGTTTTTATCATCAAACTGTACTAAATATTATTCAAAGCTTGAAAAAATTAGTTGTTTTATTTTCTATTGATTTTCACTGCAAAAGCCCTTGAAGTGGCCTGGGCCAGGTATCCTTGCCTTTGTAGGGATGACTTGCCAGGTCCTGCACGGCTCTGTCTCCCTGGTTGTACAGGGGAGCCTTTGCCCTCTGCTATAGAGGGATAATAGCAGGTTTGCTCCAGCACTTTCCTAGGTGGTATATATTATCTTTTTTTATTATTATATTTTAAGTTCTAGGATACATGTGCAGAACATGCAGGTTTGTTACATAACTATACATGTGCCATGGTGGTTTGCTGCACCCAATCAATCCATCATCTAGGTTTTAAGCCCCACATGCATTAGGTATTTGTCCTACTGCTATCCTTCCCCTTGCCTCCCACTCCCTGACAGGCCCTGGAGTATGATGTTCCCCTCCCTGCATCCATGTGTTCTCATTGTTCAACTCCCATTTATGAATGAGAACATGTGGTGTTTGGTTTTCTGTTCCTGTGTTAGTTTGCTGAGCATGGTGGTTTCCAGCTTCATCCATGTCTCTGCAAAGGTCATGAACTCGTTCTTTTCATGGCTGCATAGTATTCCAGGTATATATTATCTTTAACCCTCTGACCCTAAAGGGAAGTTGGGCCCAGTCTCCTTCAAAAATGGAAAAGCATGGAGGCCACTATGCTAGGGAACCTGCATTAGGACTGTGGTCCCCGTAGAGCCACAGGAGGGAAGTTTTTCAGTGGTGGGTAAGAGCTATAACTAAGACCTAGATTTGAATCTTGACACCAGCATTAGTAAACCATGTGACTTTACCCTTAGAAAAATTACCTAATCTCTCTATATCTTGGTTCTTAGTTTTCTTCTCTGTATAATAGGGATTATAATACACACTGCATAAGATAGTGGTGATGATTAAATGAGATAATAGATAGAAACACACTTTGCATCTGGTTGAGAATAACTCCTAAATAAGAAGAAACCACAGTGATAGAGAAACCACACATTGTTAATCACACATGAATCAACTCAGGTAATATATACTTCCTTCCTTCCTGATATTTCCATTTTGATACCTAGAATAGACTAGCTTAGGTTTGATTGTTACAAACCTGTCTTGATCACTTTAGTAATTAAAGTTTAGGGCCCTGGACTTTTTCAGGGTGGGAATCCTTATTTCAGAACCTAAAGCAGGCTAAATGACCCATCCAACACAGCTATCCTGTCATGGTTCCTCTTTAGAAGTTCTGAAGTTTGGCCTCTGAGTCCACCTGAATACAGAAATAAGCTACATTAAAAAAAAAAATAGCTTTCTCCAAGAATCTTTAATGTGTGCTTTTAACAGGGTGAAGCTGCCCTAGGGTTAAGCATTGTGCTATCAATTGATGGAAGACAGAGACGCACCCCTACAAGAGTAAGGCGGCACTTCCCTTTTTCATATCCTCTCTCAAACTACCTGCTGGGTGACTGTTTAATTAGTGAGCAAACAGTGATTCCTAGAAATTATGGAGTCTTTAGTGTTCACAAGGATATAGTTCCTAACGTTTTTCCCAGCAGTATATACAACCATTTCCTACTTTTAAATAGTAGGCTAATCTGAATATTAACTACCTGCCAATTTCAACACACCTCTCCTATAAACATTTCCTTCCTGGGTAGGGAGGAAGCCCAAATGATGTGGTCCTGTGTAGTTCTTTAACTTTCTTTTTTATGATTGGTGCAGAGCATCTGATTATTTCCAGGTGTTTCAGATTTTCTCATGGCCTCCTTGTTATTTTCCCCCTTTAAGCTCCTTTGGCAATGAATATGACCATGAGGTCCAAAGCTATAAAGGATGTGTTCACCACTTCCCTCTTATGTCTGTCTCTTTATTTAACCACAAGTTCACTGTCTTTATCCATGTTAATTCCCTGAGGTATTCACACAGCATTTGTGTTGACTGCCTTAATTTTGATCTTCTCTAATCATTCCCTGCCAGATGGTAGTTAAAGTTTAATGGCCCCTGTAAAAATAGTTCCCTTTCTTCTTTCATCAGTCATGTGTGTTTACTTAGCTAACTGCTGGATGTTCAGAATAAACACAAAATGACCACCAACAAAATGAATTCAACAAACACATTGGCTTAATACTTTTCAGGGTAGCTAAAGATGTCTCCCTGCCATTATCCACTCAACCATTATCCTAACCTTTTATCGTCTTTCTTTTTCTGCTTTGTTAGTTTACTTTCCTTTTTATCTCCCTTCTCAGGTTGTCTGATGGAAAGCCACAAGACTGAGGCCTGGAAGTTATCAGTATGCAACACTTAAAGTGTGCAGCCATGTCCATTTTTCCAATGGCATTTAAGTGCTAGATGACATTTGTCATATCCCTAGAAATTTCCATACCACACCCATAGGATGTAAGTAAGCATCATTCTTTATGATTCAGATAAAGGAACAGAGATAACTCACAGGAGGCCACACAGGAGGCTGGCATAAAAACTTGACATTCTCAAGGTACAAAATAAAGAAGCAGATACATATAACAAATTCGTCACTAAATAGTATGCCCTCTGTGTCTTTAGTGCATCCTACTATCATCCCCGAGCCCACTAGTTTGGAAATAGCAATTAAATAAGGATTATATTATATGCCATTTTATAGATGAGGTAATTGAGATGAGTCATATTGTATGAACTCTTGCCAGGCCACATACATATCTCTATAACTACCCTGTCACTTGTATTTACATTCAATTTAGTTAACTATGTAAAGACTATTTAAAAGAAAAATAAAACTAGCTAAACAAAAGGTTGCCTGCATTTTTAAAGTAAGCATTTTTAAAGCAAGCATCACTTTATATACACACGCATCACTTAAAATCTATAAAATACAGAACCCTTAGGGTCAGAGAACTACAGCCTGAAGGCCAAATTAAGCCCACTGCCTTGTTGTGTAAAGAAAGTTTTATTGGAACATATTCATGCTCATTCTTTTGCACACCATTTATGGCTACCTTCACATTATAATGGCATCGTTGAGTAGTTTTGACAAAGACTGTATGATCTACAAAACCTAAAATATTTACTATCCATAAACATTTAACAGAAAACATTTGCCAACCTCTGCCCTAGGCCTTTGAATTGTGGTATCACATGTTATTTCTACTTAAATAATTCATTTTTCTTTTCTTTTTTTCTTTCTTTTTTTTTTTTGAGATGGAGTCTTGCACTTGTCACCCAGGCTGGAGTGCAATGGCACAGTCTCAGCTCACTGCAACCTCCACCTCCTGGCTTCAAGCCATTCTTCTGCCTCAGCCTCCCTAACAACTGGGACTACAGATGCCCACCACCACGCCTGGCTAATTTTTGTATTTTTAGTAGAGACGGTATTTTACCATGTTGGCCAGGCTGGTCTCAAACTCCTGACCTCAGGTGATCTGCCCGCCTTGGCCTCCCAAAGTGCTGGGATTACAGGCATAAGCCACTGCACCTGGCCAATTTTTCTTATAATTCAGGAATGCTAATTAGGTATTGTTGGAGATTGCATAAAATAACATTGATTTGAAATAGCATTTCAGATACAAAAGGATTATAAAATCATCTATAAAAATGCCATCCCAA
The DNA here is from genome assembly GCA_004027715.1 of Plecturocebus donacophilus. NCBI lineage: Eukaryota > Metazoa > Chordata > Mammalia > Primates > Pitheciidae > Plecturocebus > Plecturocebus donacophilus. The sequence continues at coordinate 7,847 of PVKP010032139.1, read as the reverse complement.
TTGTAATGACCACCTTGAAGAATGAAGAAACTATAAATGTTCAACAACTTCTTGATAACTTTGGAAGCAGCTGATGGCCACTGTATATTCTATAACTCATAGTAATATAGAATGTGGACAAAAGATATCCTAACTATTAATCAAGGAAAAAATAAATATTAGTACTTGGCCAGTTTTGTAGTTTGGGACAAGAACCATGATCTATCTTGGCTTTAGTTTCTTCATCTATAAATCAATGCCATGTATTAAGTAATCTCTACCAGCCCTTCTAGTACTAATGTTCTATGGTCCATATTCTTCTACCTAGCCAAAATGCATATGACCAGCCCTCTCCCCTACACCCCCACCAAAAAGAATAAAAAAAGTTTTCTAGACTTTTATGGGCATACAGTCAGTCTCAATTTTCAAACAACCCCTGCAAATAGTTTCTAATTCTGGACAATTTTGGCCTGAATCTCAGGAAGGTGAGGGAGAGATAATACTCTGGAATGAAAATCATCAAGTAATCTCATGCTAAATATCTTAGTTTAATGACTATAGAAATTGAAACCTTGTCCCTTTGAGAACATGAGGAAGTGTATTTGGACACAGGACAAATGATGTATCAACTTTCCACAAAGATTTTGAAGGAGTAATTAAGAAATTTAACTGATGATTTAAATTAACTTTTTATATTAAAGCAATTACAGCCATACTGTGGAAGAGCATGCAAAAATCAGCATGAATTTTTAAAGTAAAATACAATCTTTCAAATCAATTTTGCCCATGAGCAAGGAGGTTTAGAGTTTACACCTGGAACCCCTCTCTCACCTTGACTACTATGCAGAGGGATGATCACTGTGCTTGGTCACCAGGAAACTTCAAGGGAAAAGTTGGAGAGTCTTTGCCTTAGAATTTACATGACTTCTCAAATTCTACTGTGAAAAATACTACTTTAGCTTCAAGTCAGTGCACCAGAATTTATAGTCAGACTTACTACTGTGTTCCAAAACTTCTTACTAGCTCTGAGTTTATTCCTCTAATACATGTGTAAGTGAACATTCGGTGTGACCCAAATCTATGAATTCTCAGGAGTGTGTGTATCTTGTCTTCATGTTTCAATAAATTACTGTGGTTAAAATTTAAGCATCATATGTCAACCACATTACCTCTAAGTTCCTTTCCAAGTAAGGGAGGCATTATGAGGAGCTGAGAGATGGGATAGGAAATAAACCAGGAGGTTCTGCCACTAACTCACAGTGTGAACTTAGTCCAGTACAACAACTTTGGGCCATGGTTTCTTTACGAAAAAGAAGTTTGAACTAGAGGCAGACCCACATGTGTCACATGTAAAATTCCTATAAATTATAACTGCTATGAAAATGTTACCAGTATTGTCTTCTACTCACTATCCTATGATTATCCTCACTAACCTATTTACTGCTATGAAAATGATACTAGTATTACCTTTTCTACTCACTCTCCCACCACCTATGTCTGGCAGCTGTAAAAATGTATCTACCTTACCTTCTATAATAGGGGTGAAAATTACTATTATTTTATACCTATTTCTAATCTCTTATTTTAGTAGAATAATAAACACTGTGAAGAGAGAAGGTATCAGAAGCTAATTTTGAACACAGTGAGTGAAAACAAAAAAAGAGAGATGATTACATATATAAAGGAGCTGCCGTAGGACTCAACAATAATAAGGTTTAAGAAACACAGGGTTAATTTCTCTCTCAGATAGCAGTCACAGGTAGGGAGACAGCCTCTGTTCCATGCAGCCATTCAGAGACTGAGGCTGGTGACAGCCCTCCCGCTTCCACCTGTGACTTCTAAAATTACTTTGGTTGTTGCCATTCCAGCCTCAAGAGGGCAGAAGCCTGGAAGTCCAGGGCCAGGAATTTGTGAGAAGCAAGATGCTCACATCATTTCCACCTATCTTCCATTGACAAAAGTTTAGCCACACACACATATCTAGCTTCAATAAGAGCTGGGAAATGAGATGTTTTATCTCAACCAAATCTCCATTATTATGAAAGGAGAAGATAGATTTGGGTGGACAGATGATCCTTATAATCAATAGAATGAAAGGAGGCTGAAGAGGCAGTCTAGTCTGTTCCTCAATGTACAAGAGGATATATACATATGTATACATTTTTAACATTTTATATTAATTTTCATATATTATATATACACAAATTTCAATAATAATAAAACAACTTAGTGTACACTCAACCCAGCTTTAACAAATCTTAGACTTTATACAATTAGAGGCCTCTAATTCTTTCCCTTCCCTTAACAAAGGGAAACTCCCTCCTTAATTTAGTGTGACTCTTTCAATTCTATGCTGTTTAAAATTTTACTACATTTTGAAATCAATACACAATATAATGAATAACAAGGTGTTTTCTTTGACTTTATGTAAAGTGATGTCACATCATATCATAACGTAGCTTGTTTGTCCCCCAACCCAAAATTTTCCTCCATAAGAGCAGCTTGCTTTTCCCCTCCAAATTGTATTCTTTAGATTTACCCATATCAATAATGCAAACTCAATTTCTTCATTTTGATTGCTTTCTCATATTTGTGTGTGAATATGACTTTTTCTGATTTTTTTAATGATTAAAGATATTGCTATGATGAGTATCTCAGTGAATGTGGGCAAGCATTTTGCTAGAGTTGTATTATTCAGTAAAGTAGCCACTAACCACATGTGGCTACTTAAATTTAAATTCATTAAAATCAACTAAATTAATCAAAATTAATTAATTCAATAAAATTAAATTTTCAATTCCTCAGTTACACTAGCCACATTTAAAGTGTGCAGTAATTACATGTGGCTAGTGGCTAGCATATTGGATGGCACAGCCATTATTATAGAAACTTCTATTGGACAATGCTGCCATAAAGTGTACATGCAGCTGTGGAAATGCTGAGTTGTAAGGTATGCATATTCTCAAGTTTAATAGATATTGCCAAATTGCTTTTCACATCATCAAGATTCCTAATTATAAGCAAGAGAATGCCATTATGGATTATTCAAACAAGAAAAATTCTTTTTTAAAGGATGTTGAATAGCTTACAGAATTTCAGGAAGGGCCTGAAAACCAAACTTGAAGGTAAACCACTCAATATGACACCATGGACTAGACCTAATGTGGATTCTACACTGCTTATGAACACATTTCCTCCAACTTATATTTCTGAAATGACACATGCTGGGTGATAGGTATTGTTTTCTGCACTATAGTCATTCCTGCTTCCAGAAACTCTACATAGGTGCCATCACTCCTGCCCCCTTCACTACAGGGGTTCTGCTTGGTTCCTACTTTTTAATACTATATTCACACTTCATACAGTTTGGAGCTGGTGCATCTGTTTGGCAGACTGAGTAAAACACCTGCATCCCATCTTTATAGAAGGCTTAGGAAGGCATGTGTCCTGCAATTTTTCATTGCAGGGAAATATGCAAATTTTCAGACTTACTACCTGTTACTCAGTTGGTCTCTAAAGTAGATATAAAAATTTTCATTCCTACCACAACAAAGGACAGTTCCCACTTCCCTAGTTTCCAACATGTGGTGCCATCTAGCATTTTAATGCTTGCCAAACTAATAGTTGTGTAAAGACACCTCAATGTGGTTTTAATTTGCATTCTCCTGATTAACAGTAAAGCTCAGCATCTTTTAATATTTTTACAATCATTAGAGCTTCTTCTTCTGTAAACTACCTATTCATATTCTTTGCCTAATTTTTAAATTGGGGTTTTGGCCTCTTTCTTATTGTTATAAAAACTTTTACAAAATATGCTTGATATTAATTTTTTAAATTCTAGCCATTAGATATATCTCTTCCCAGGTGGTAGATTGTCTCTTCACTTTTAAAAAGTCTTATTATGCAAATCTTCAATCATATACAAAATAGAATCATATAATAAATCCCAATGTACCCATCACCCAGCTCATAGAAATCGTGTTTCATCTATATCACCACCCACATCCTCCCACACTAGGTTATTTAGAGGAAAATTCCCTGACATCATGTCACTTCCTATGAATCTCTGAGGATAAGAATTCTATAAAACTGAAACCATAATACCATCATCAATCTAATAATATGTAAAAAGACAGTGCCTTAGTATAATCAAATTATTCAATGTTCAAATTTTTGCAGTTGCTTTATAAATATTTTACAATTTATTTGCGTCCATATCCAAACAACCAATTACCATCAATGTTCAACAATCGTTATCCAGTAACCACTACAACTGGTTGATATATCTTTTAAGCACATTTTAAATAACCTCTTCATCCCTCTCTCTCTCTCTCTCTCTCTCTTTCTCTCTCTCTCCTCTTTCTCCCCCCTACCTTTTTTTTTTTTTTTTTGGAAATGTTTTGTTATTGTTGATAAAGGCAGGCTTTTGTCCTGTGCAGTTTCTGAAGTTGGAATTTTGTTGTTTGAATCTATGTGGTTGTAGTGTAGCATGTTCCTCTGTCCCCTGTATTTTCCATAAATTGGTAGTTAAACTGAGATCCCTAAATAGATTCAACTTCAACTATTTTGACAAGATTACTTCACTGATGTTTTTGAGCCAGGCATGGTGGCTCACACCTGTAAGCTCAGCACTTCAAGAGGCTGAGGCAGGAGGATCATTGAGCCCAGGAGTTCAAGACCAGCCTAGGCAACATAGTGAGACCCTCATCTCTATAAAAAATAAATAAAACAAAGTTCTTCAAGGATGATAGTGTAGTTACAGCAAGAGATACATAACTTCTAGCTGGCTCTCTTTGTGAGATGCTAGCAGCTACTGATGATCATTGCCCAGATCCATTCATTCATTAGGGCTTGCAAAATGATGATATTCTAATGCTATCAGTCTATCTTCATTTGCTATCTGGAAAAAAAAATTCTTCTAATGAGCTATTGGTACCCTGATGTACAAGTACCTCATATATGGTATAAGTACAAGCACCAATATATGAATAAGAAAGACAAAATGAATGTTATTTTTCTTTTAACCATTTTCAATATCATAAAATGGTTTCCTACAATCCTAAAAAAGAGAACAGATTTTGGGCTCCAAGTATTGTTTCCTACTGAACAAACTAAGGATACTTAAATAAATGGTTATCTCCTAATCTGCAACAAAAAATATATGGAATAAGTCTACTACATCATAACCGAAAATAAGAACCCTATAAAGACTGCTAGTATTGCATCAACAGTGCTCAGGAGTCAACTTGAGTTTTCCACTGACCAAAGAGGGTAGTTTGAACATTCAGAAGAATAATAATTAAAGGATTAAAATATAATTTATGTGTTTAAATTCACAAGTTCATAATGATACTAAACAAAAGTTTTATATTTCAAATGGTGTGTTATTTTGTGTTCAGATTTTTTTTAACCTTGACATAGTCAGATTCACTAATATTTTCCTGTAAGTCTGTGCTTTGCCTCTTGTTCAAGAAATTCTCCCTTACCCTAAAGTCATAAAAGTATTTTCCTAAAAAGTTTTTTAATTGTCTTTCATTTAAGACTTAATTCTAACTATTTTTGTATATCATATAAAGTAGTTCTCAGTGTTTAATTGTAGTCCCAGAAAGAAAGATTAGAGATAATCAAATAATAAATTTTTAGAAATAGTGGCTGAAATTTTTCTGGAATTAAAGTGTAAATAAAAAGAAATTTATGCTTGGACACATCACGTAAAAATGCCAAACAGCAAAGACAATAATCTTTAAATCAGTCAGAGAAAAAGGAGAGATTAAAAAGTGGTGCCAACTAAACTGATGGTAGATTTCTTAATATCAATAACAAAGCTAGGAGCTAGTATTTCTCTCAAATATGGGGAGAAAGAAAAAAAAACCTCAATCTAGAATTGGGTACCTTTTGAAATTATCTTTCAAGAAAGAAAGTGGAACAATAAAAGGAGGTACTTTGGGAACAAAATAATGACTCTATAAAATGCTAATCTGAGATAGGAGAAGGAATAGTGAGAAAATAATATGGTAATGATGTGTGCAATTACTGTTTAAATAACGACAAAAATAATAATGTCTAATTTATGAGTTTAGAAAAAGGACAAAATTAAGATAGGATAACAAACAAGTCAGAAATGGAGATGACGTGATCCAAATTAAATTGTTAGAAAGACTTGTTTATTTAACAAGAGACTAAGTTATTATGTAACTTCAGACTTTGTTCAGTTAAATATGTATAATAAAACTTCCATAATAACCAATATAAATAAATGGTATCAATCCAATCAGCACAGGGGAAAATAGTGAACAAAAACAGAAATGTACATAAAGATAGACATACAAATTAAATAGAACAGAATCAAGAGTCCAGAGACACACTATTACATTTATGGTCAATTGATTTTGACAAGGGTGCCTAGACTATTCAATGGGGAAGAATAGCCTTTTCGAAAAATAGATCTGGGACAACTGGATAGCCTCAGGCAAAAGAATGTTCCTTCTCTTATACCTACATAAATTAATTCCAAATAGATCATAGAGCTAAATGTATGAGCTAAAACTATAAGACTCGTAGAAGAAAATATAGGATTAAATCTTTGTGACCTGGGGCTATACAAAGGCACAAACAACAAAGGATAAAAATAGATAAACTTCCTCAAAATTCACAGCTATAATGCTTCAAGGGAGAACATCAAGAAAGTTAAAAGATTACACATGAAATGGAAAAAAAATATTTATAAATCATGTATCTGATGTGTAACTTGTATTTAAAATCTATTTTTTAGAAAACACTTACAACTCAGTAATAAAAAGTTGAAAAGCCCTCAATTTTTCTGTGTATCTAAAACTGTTCTGAAAATAAAGTCTCTTCATTTTTAAAAGAATTAAATTTTAAAATGGGCGAATGATATGCATAGAAATCTTTCCAAAGAAGGTATATAAATGGCTAATAAGCAACTGAAAGGACGTTCAACATCATTAGCCATTAGAGAACTGCAAATAAAAACTATAATAAAATAGCCCTCTACACCCACTAGGATGACTATAATCAAAAAGATAGACAATTATAAACGTTTGCAGAATTGTGGAGAAACTGGAAGCCTCATATATTGCTGATAGAAATGCAAACTGGTGCAGCCACTTTGGAAACAGCTTAGCAGTTCCTTACAAACTAAACTGACTTGCTATATGAGCCTCCAATTCCACTGCTAGGTATATATCCACAATAAATGAAAACATATGTCTATGGAAAAACTTGTACACAAATGTTCACAGTAGCATATTCAGAATAGCCAGAAAATGAAAGAAATCTGGTTGTCTTTCATACAGTAAAATATTCGGCCATAAAAAGGAATGCAGTAGGATTCGAGATAGATTAATTCTGAAAACAGCATGCTAAGTGAAAGATGTCAGTCATGGTAGACCACTTGGTATATGATTATATTTATATGCCATGTCAAGGACAAGAAAATTGATGGAGCATAGTGGCTCACCCCTGTAATCCCAGCACTTTGGGATGCTGAAGCAGGCAGATCACTAGAGCCCAGGGGTTCAAGATCAGCCTGGGCAACATGGTGGAACCCCATCTCTACAAAAAAAAAAAAAAAACACAAAAATTAGCTGGGCTGGTGATACACACATAGTCCCAGCTACTTGGGAGGCCGAGGTGGGGGATAACTTGATTCCAGGAGGTTGAAGCTGCAGTCAGACATGATTGTGCCACCGCACTCTAGCCTGGGCAGCAGAGTGAGACCCTGTCTGAGAGAAAGAAAGAAAGGAAGGAAGGAAGGAAAGAAAGAAAGAAAGGAAGGAAGGAAGGAAAGAAAGAAAGGAAGGAAGGAAGGAAAGAAAGGAAGGAAGGAAGGGAGAGAGAGAGAGAGA
>PVKP010032138.1:0-26254 GCA_004027715.1 Plecturocebus donacophilus | reverse complement strand
GCACCCAGATACATAGGGCAAGTTCTTAATGACTTACAAAGAGACTTAGACTCCCACACAATAATAGTGGGAGACTTTAACACTACACTGTCAATATTACATAGATCAACGAGATAGAAAATCAACAAGGATATCCAGGACTTGAACTCAGACCTGGAACAACTAGACTTAACAAATATTTACAGAACTCTCCTCCCCAGATCCACAAAACATACATTTTTCTCAATATCACATTATACCTATTTTAAAAGTGACCACATAACTGGAAGTAAATCACTCCCCAGCAATTGCATAGCATTTCACAGGTTTAAAAAAAATATTGGTTGGCTGCTTATTTGTTATTTTCATCCCCTATTCCTTCCTGTCTCCATTGTTAAGCACAATTATTGGCATAAAAGAGGTCTTTAATACCCATTTTTAGACTGTATTCTAGCCTGGGCAATAAAACAAGAATCCCATTCTGTCTCCCTCTTTCTCTTCCTCTTTCTTTCTCTCTTTCATTCTTTTTTTCCTTTCTTTTGCTGTTTCTTTCTTTCCCTTTTCTCTCTTTTTCTAAAATCTCTTCCTCTTTCTTTCTCTTTCATTCTTTTCTTTCTTTTGATGTTTCTTTCTTTCTCCTTTTCTCTCTTTTTCTAAAATCTCTTCTTCTTTCTTTGTCTCTTTCATTCTTTTTATTCTAAAAAAAAAAATCAAAAAAAAAAAAAAAAAAGAAGTGTGGAAAATAGAAAGCAAATGGCAAAGGCATTTATAATCTTGCCACCCTAATGACAGCATCCATTTGACAGGTACAGGTTTTCAGAACAAGAGGAATCTGTACTTACTGTACAGCTGGGGAAACTGAGGCCCGTAGAGCTGATGGCAGAGTCAGGACTAGAGATTATGTGTTTTGAGTTTCAGACTAACCTAATATTGGTTTTTCATATATAATGTTATGTAAGAAACACATACGATTTGAAAATACGTAAAAGTCTGAGGAGCCATGTCTGGTGGATTTTGCTTGCTGGTTTCCATACTCTAACAGTCTCCAGAGTTCAGATGGAGGTCTCCTCTCTCTCCGGGGCCCACACCTGGCCTTCCTTCCATCCCAGCAGCCTGGGCAGGGCAGGGTGGGGCAGAACTTAACTCCCTTCCTCCGCAAGATGCTTCCAGCTGACAGCTGGAAACACCCAGGCCCTGAGAAGTCTTCCCTGCTGGCTTCTTCTCATCCTTCCATGGCAAGTTGGGCTGAGGCTACTGCAACAACCAGGTGCCATATATGCCACCCACAGAGCCTGACTCCAGGGGCCAGGAAGATAAACCAAAATGTATTATCCTACCCAAAATTTCATGATCACAGCTTCATTCCTGTAACTGAAACTTTGGCCAGACTTCCCAGGTTGCCAGGTCCACCTCTAGAGGAGTGGGTTCACTGGAAGGCTAGGGTCATTCTGTTTGTGGGAAGAGAGGTAGGTGTCCTGCTCTCCTTTTTCTCACACCCAGAACCCCTTTCGAGCTTTTGTCAAATAGCAGAATTCTGATCTGGGGCCATCCCTGGATGGCTTTATTATGATCTTGAGGTAGGTCAAGGTAAGAAAGCCCAGAGGCAGATACATTTAAGTTGTTTTACAAAACAAAACAAACATCCTGGTGGATCTAAAGTTTCCTGAGCTGTAATTTTGGAGTAGGTACCCTGCTAAGTGCCTGACATGCATAACCTCTTTTAATGCTCAAAATTGCCCTGGATATTTTTTCTTTTCCCTGGTTCATTCATGGAAAACCTGGCTAGAGGGGTGAGATTCTACATGGCTGCAAAAAGGAGTAGGGCTGGGTCAGAGACCAAATCCAGGTTTCACCCTGGGAGGAGGGAGTCATAGTTGCTTTGGGGGTTTGGCCAACCTCCAGCCCCTAGACCTTCTCTGCCACCGTCTCTGGCATTCGGCAAAGGCCCTGGCTGCCTGCCTCCTCCCAAAGCCCTTCATTTTGCTTAGACTGCTATAAATTGAGACTTGGAGTGGCCTGCAGAGGTGATTCACAGCAACCTTCGTCCTCCTTTCGGCACAGCCAAGGAAACTGCGATTACAAGCAGGGCCGCTGGGTTGCACAACTCTGGGCACATTGTTTCATTGTCTCCCGTGTGAATGGGACTTCCTGAAGTTGTGAAACCCAAAGACTGTGAGAGAGGCATAGGGACTAGCCCAAATCCCAGGGTCCGTGGAAGAGCCCGGGCCTTAACCTGGAGCTGAGGCACTTCCTGGGCAGTGTGCTGCGGAGGGTGCTTTGGGGAATGCGAAGGATAAGTCTTGCCGCATGAGCCTATGCCCAGCAGGCAGGCCTGCAAGGCTTGCTGTCCGTCCAATCCAGCCATTTTGGAGGGGGAATCCTTCCCTGCAGGAGGATCCACAACCTCCCACATCTCGCCCTGATCCTGAGCAGTTCTTCAGCGACAGCCCCCCCATTCTGTCTGGTCTGGGCACACTGGAGTGGGGAGGGCAGTGGATAGGAGCACTCAGAGAAAGGGAGGGTAGAGGAAGAAGGATTAAAGGCCTTATTCGTGTTTCCCCCGGAGCCAGGCAGCTTTCCTGGGCACAGGAGTGATGAGTGCAGAAAATCGCCAGTTCTGAGACAGTCAATTATTGGGACAATGGAGGACATTTGAATATGGACTGTGGATTAAATGATGGCATCAAAGTTAAATTTCCTGATTTTGATGGTGATTGTGTAAGGGAATGTTCGTACTTTGGGAAACACACCTGAAGCTTTGAGGGATGCTATCTTTTCCTTACTTCAAAGTAGTCCACGGCAGAGAGCAGCAAGTGGTGAGACCTCCTCCCGGAGCCAGCCCTGGCCTGGTGCCCACCCTTCCACACGACGCCAGCAAGCACGGGGCAGAGCAGGTCATTCCTCTCTTACAAAACCTTCTGTGGCGCCCGTTGCCTGCCGGGTGGAGGAGTTCAGACACTTTGCTCAGTTTTCAAGATCTGCCACAACCTGGCTCAAACTTGCCTTTCCAGCGGCAGCGACCCCAGCCCACTGCCCATGACTGCCTGATGCCTTGAGCCTTCTGGCCCTGTGCCTGAGCTCAGGCTGTTCTCATCTACTAAGAAGTGTTGACCTATCAGAATCCGAATTATCTTTCCTCTGGATTCTGAAAATATTCAACTGTCCATTATCCACCCGTGCATCCATGTCTCCTGCTGTGTCATAGGTTTAAGGGTTAAGTGAGGAACTCTGCATGGTCACTGCCTTCAATTAGCTGTCAGCGAAAGAGGCAGACACCTAAACAAGGAACACCGTAAGTGCTGCCCTAGGGGAAAGGAAATCAGGAAAAGTCTCGCAAGAAGCCCAGAAGGTTAATTCCCCTTCAACAAGTGAAGGAGACCTGCATGGACTCTGCTTCGTGCTACATTTGGAATCAAGAGAATAGCTGGAGGTGACAGGAATGTTGCCCAGTCCAGTTTCTCACTAGTACTGCTGTCGTGTGTCCTTAACTCCCCATATTAACATTTTCTTTTTATTTATTTTTCTATTTTTTTAATATTAACATTTTCTTTATGCGTGCTTACTTTCTTTTTCTGTTTGTTTTGGTTTGGTTTTTGAGACACAGTCTCACTTTGTCGCCCCAGCTAGGGTGCAGCGGTGCGATCTCAGCTCACTGCAACCTCTGCCTCCAGGGTTCAAGCAGTTCTCCTACCTTAGCCTCCTGAGTAGCTGGGACTACAGGTGCATGCCACCATGCCTGGCTAATTTTTGTATTTTTAGCAGAGATGGGGTTTTGCCATGTTGGCCAGGCTGGTCTCAAACTCCTGACTGTTAGTGATTCACCAGCCTCAGCCTCCCAAAGTGCTGAGATTACAGGCATGAACCACAGAGCCCAGCATGCTTTATGCATACTTTCTGTATTCTCATTTGTGTCCCACGATAACTCTGCTATTTATAGATGATGACACTAAGGGTCAGGGAAAGGAAGTGACTTGCTCACATAACCAAGCTAGTACAAAGCAGAGCTGAGACTAGAACCCAGATCTCCTGATTTCTAATCCACTGGCCTCTCCTTTATATCTCAGCTGCTTTCTTATATACACTGCCTCCCTGTTACCTCAACAGCTGCTGAAAGACCCTCCTTTCCACTGAACTTAACCTTGAGATGGATATTTCTTCTCACTCTAATCAAAATTGGCCGACTGTCCCCTTCCATCCCTGTTAGGGAGACAGAAGGACAGCATGACAGTTTCCTAAGGTAAGTAGGTCACTTAAAAATATGATTTGCCCTTGTGTCCATTCTGTTCAGAACTCCTTACTGGGCTGGGCACGGTGGCTCACACCTGTAATCTCAGCACTTTGGGAGGCCAAGACTGGCAGATCACCTGAGGTCAGGAGTTCAAGACCAGCCTGGCCAACATGGTGAAACCCCATCTCTACTTAAAATACAAAAAAGTAGCTGGGTAAGGTGGTGGGTGCCTGTAGTCCCATCTACCCCAGAGGCTGAGGCAGGAGAATCGCTTGAACCTGGGAGGTAGAGGTTGCAGTGAGCCAAGATCACGCCACTGCACTCCAGCCTGGATGACAAAGTGAGACTCTGTCTCAAAAAAAAAAAAAAGACAACAAATAAACAAACTAAAAAACAAAAAACTCCTTACTGGACCAGTTTAAGCTAGCTCCTCGCCATTTTTAGGCTTCAGTTTGTCCAACTGGCCTAGCTGACTTACAAAGTTCCTTCCAGGGAGGGCCACTGGTCAGCATTGCTCTTCCTCATTCCCTCTCTTCCTTCCAAATTTTTCAGATGCTCAGCATATAGCAGCTGCTATGCCAGAAACTGGGCAAACAGCTGACATGATGGTCCCTGCCTTTACACACATGGGACTACAGCCTTTCCCCTCTAGCCTGTTGAGAAGGGTTCTCTTCTAGTGAAAACTTGCAGCTACAGACCCCAGCAATCGTACATTTTTTCTGGGGTGGTCATGCTTCAGCTATGTGACCTTAGCCAAGCCATGTAATCCCTTTGGGCCCCTATTTTCCTATTTATAAAGAGGAAAATCATCATTTCCTCCAAAGAGAGTTGGGAGGATGAAATGAACTCACACATATAAAGTAATACAGTGATTTAGAGCTTGGGCTCTAGAGTCACTCATATGTCAGTTCAAATCCCAGCTCTACCACTCACTAGCTCTGTGACTCAGGGAAAGCCACTTAGCCTTTCTCTGCCTTTGTTTTCATGTCAATAAAAGGGGGCTAATAATAGTAATCACCTCAAGGGGTTGTTGAGGAGATTAAAGGAGATGATACATGTAAGAATTCAGCCCAGTGTCTGGCATTTTATAAGCCCTCGGGCTGGTCCTCCTCTTCCTTTTTTCTTCTTCTTCCAAATTTAATTGTACTCTGTTTATCATTTGAGTAGGTAATTCATGCAAAAGTACCAAAGCACATATGAGAGGTCCTCCTCACATCCTTTGCACAGTCAACTCTAGGAAATCTCTGTGTTGCCAGTTCTTTGAACTGTCTTTCTGTGTGTGTGTGTGTGTGTGTGTGTGTGTGTGTGCACGCATATAAACCAATTTGTTGGCATTTTTTCTCCTTTTTTATACAATTGGAGGTTTCCTATATTTAGTGTTTTACACTTTGCTTTCTGCTACTTAATACTCCATCATAGAGACCATTTCATAGTATACATAAAGAGCTTTCTTACTTTTTTTTTTTTTATAAGAAGCCACATTACATGAATACCCTATGGTTTATTTAACCAGCCCAGGGCTGGTAGATGTTTAGGCTGTTTCCAATTTTTCCTTTTTAAAATTTTTATTGAGATAGAGTCTGACTATGTTGCCCAGGTTGGTCTTGAACTCCTGGGCTCAAGTGATCCTCCTGCCTTGGCCTCCCAAAATGCTGGGATTATAGGCATGAACCACTGCTCTGGGTCCCAGTCTTTTCTAATTACAAAGAGTGTGGCAGTAAATGTGCTGTCCTTTTGTATTCCTTTAGCCTCGCTCAGCCGTTAATCATTCACTGACCCCTGTGGAAGGGAGACAGGCCCCGCAGACACAGGCAGCAGTGACTAGTGGGCAGAAATGTGGGTCCAGGGTGGTCCTGGGCTGCCACCTGCTGCTGTGCAGCTTGGGCGAGATTCTTATGCTCTCTAAGGCAGTAGTGCCTGGGAATTTGCATTTCTAACAAATTTCCAAGTGATGCTAACATTGCTAGTCCAAGAATGCACTTTGATAACCACTGCTCTAAGCCACCCAGAGGGATAATTTGATGATTACCATCTCATAGGCTTATTGTTAGGGTTAAGGTGTATAGCCCCTTGGCATTGTGCTAGCATCAGACTAAAAACTTAATCATACATGGCAGTGCATATTACTCAACCCACCCCTCAGCACAAAGAGAAAAGTGAGCCAATGCAGGGAGGATGAACAGCGATGGTCAGAGCCTTCATCTACTCTCCAGAGGTTCGGGGTGTGCTGGACCTCCTCCCCCAAAATCTCCTTTAAGACCCAAGTCTTGGAATGCTGAGGAACTCTGCTGAGCTGTCTGCAACCAGAAATCTTCATTTTTCTAACAACTGGAAGTAGAAGAATTCAGGGCAGAAGCCCAACAAAGAGTCCCAGCAGTGACCACAGGGATGGATGCTTCTGTAAGCACCGTCCTGTGCCAGCCTGTTCCTGGGTGAAGTGCATTGCACAAGAGGACAGAGACAGCAGGCTGGTCCCACCCCAGCTCTCACCCCTGCAGCCTTCAAAGGGTCCCTTCCGTTTTCAGAGCCTTTGTAATTTGCTCTTATTAACCTTGCTTTGTTCTGGGGTTGGGGGGCTGGTAGAGAACCCCTAGTCAGCCACAGCAGGCCTGGTCATGCCTCTACAGCCCTCTCCTTCCTGCCTTGGGAGGAGAATCCTGGAGTGAAGGCTGCTGCTGTGCTCCCTTCCCACGCCATCCTCTCTGCAGGGAGCCAGGGACCAGGGGAGCCTGCCATGGCGGAAGTGTGTGAGTAGTTTAGTCGGAAGGGTGCACTTGTTGCAGTGCCAAAATCGCTGGGCTGGGAGCAAGACTGGGCTGGGCTCTAACTTGTCGGGTGACCTTGGGCAAGGCCTTTTCTCCCTCTGAGCCTTGGCATTTCTTTTTGTAGAATACGGTGTGCTCCAGCTCTGTGCCTGGCACCCCCATCAGTGTCTGGTCCCAGAATTAAGAAGTCAGCAGCATTTTCCCTTGCTCACCTGTGCCCAGCCCCAGAGATGCTGGACTTCTAGCATAGCACCAGCGCTCAGGCCTCCTCTACTGCCTGGCACCCCAACCTGCCACCATCTCATCCCAGCCTCCCTCCACCTTCTCCAGCTTGTGTTCCACTCCCCAAGCCTTCCAAGTCGACCCACCTCCATGATGCGCTGTGCTACTCACTGGCTGTGGGACTTCAGGGGTCACTCAAGCACTGTTTCCCCATGTGTAAAATGGAAATAACACCACGGTAGATAATGAGCATTCAGGGAGATGATATATGCAGAGTGCTTAGCACCACACCAGGCCCACGGTAAGCTGTCAGTGACTGCGAGCCATTCTTGTCCTTATCATTGTTGTTATTATTTCTAAAACTAAGCAGAACCAGCACTCTGGGTAGACAAACACCCTAACTCTTGGTTGATTTTCTGTTGTAACGTTATACCATTCTGTCCTCCTTTCTGCACTATCTCAAACACCTAATTATCTGGAGAAGACATCCAGTTGTCTGTTGTTTGCTTTCTTTCCATCCATGAAAACACATGGTTTTATTTCTTCCTTCTTTCCTAAAACAGACATCTAAATATTGATAGTGTTTCTACCACATCCCTGACGTGACAGCCATTGAAACCAGAAAGACTGAGCGGGTCCCAGGACTTAGGAGGGGGAGGCAGTGAGTGATCACCTAAGTTAGTATGTAACTACAATTTAGAAGTGTGTTCTAGATGGCATGACGAAGGGAGGAGAGAGCTTGGATGTCTTAAGCTACAGTCTTCTGTGGAGCTGGTCAGGCCCCTGAGACTGCACATGGGGTACATTTCACCACAGGACAAAACTGATGCTCCAGGACTTCCATCCCGAGTGTGCTCGGATGAGTTTGGAAACAGAGGGCGGGGGGAGAGGGGGCAGGGAGTTGCAGGAGGGTCATTTTCAGCTATCGCAGCTACACACAGGACCTGCTGAGTGACTCTGATGAGTCATGCGGCCTCTCTGATCTGTTTAGCTTATGTAATAGGGCTTTCCCCTGTCCTAGGAAAAGACTTTTCCTTGTCCTAGGAAAAGCTGGAAAGTCCTCTCACTGAGAGAGTTGCTCACGGGTGCCTGCCTTTATTCCTGAAAGATTCCTGCATGCCTTCCTCAGGCTCTGCCCTGGGGGACCAGTGAACCCACGGACTTGGCCCTTGAGAGGTTCATAGCACCAGCCAGCATTTATTGAGCTGTTACTATGTGTCAGGCACCTTACCCGTATTAAGTCATTTTATTGTCACCAGATCCTTATGAGGACAGTTATTACTATCCACACTTTATAGGCAAGAAAATTGAGGCACAAAGAGGTTAACAATATGCCCAAAGTCCCCAACCATTTCGCTTCTGCCATTATACTAAGGTTTTCATGGAGTGGTCTGGGGACCCCTTTTCGGGGCAGGGGTCTCATAACCCTTGTACACGATCCATGAGGTCAGAACATTTTTCATTCTAGTGCCAAGAACATGTTTACCTTTTTGCTCTCATTCTCTCCTGAGTGCTCAGTGGCATTTTCCAGAGGCTGCATCCTTATGATGTCACAACAGGCAGCGAGGAGAATCCAGGTGTCTGTTGAAGACATCTGCAGACAGTACAACAATGTCACTCTTCTCATGATTTTTTTACATTGGAAGTATTGTTTCGGACATGGTGGTGTGCACCTGTAGTCCCATCCACTCGAGAAGCTGAGGTGGGAGAACAGCTTGAGCCCAGGGCGGTCGAGGCTGCAGTGAGCTATGATGGTGCCATCACACTCCAGCCTGGGTGACAGAGTCAGACCCTGTCCCCAAAAAGAAAAAGAAAGTATTATGATTATGTGAAACATGTGATGGGCTTCTTGCTGTGTTTAAATAAATTGCCACACATTTATTTATTTATTTTTATTTCAATGACTTCGGGGTAACAAGAGTTTTTGGTTACATGGATGAACTGTATAGTGATGATGTCTGAAATTTTTATTATTATTATTATTTTTCGAGATGGAGTTTCACTTTTGTTGCCCAGGCTAGAGTGCAGTGGTGTGACCTCGACTCACTGCAACCTCTGCCTCCAGATTTAAGTGATTCTTCTGCCTCAGGCTCCCGAGTAGCTGGGATTACAGATGGGTACCACTACGTCCGGCTAATTTTTTGTATTTTTCATAGAGATGGGGTTTCACCATGTTGACCAGGCTGGTCTTGAATTCCTGACCTCAGGTGATCCACTCGCCTCGTCCTCCCAGTGTTAGGATTATAGGCGTGAGCCACCACACCCAGCGCAAAGTCTGAGATTTTAGTTCACCCGTCACCCAAGCAGTGTACAATTATATCCAGTATGTAAACTACCATGTAAATATTAAAACACTTTTCTCAGGTTTTTTTTTTTGTTTTTTTTTTTGGTTTTCTTTTTGAGACAGAGCTTTGCACTTGTCCAGGCTGGAGTGCAATGGTGCAATCTCGGCTCACTGCAACCTTTGCCTCCCAGGTTCAGGCCATTCTCCTGTCTTAGCCTCCTGAGTAGATGGCACTACAGGTATGCACCACCATGGATGGCCAATTCTGTACTTTTAGTAAAGATGGGGTTTCGCCATGTTGGCCAGGCTTGTCTCGAACTCCTGACCTCAGGTGATTCAACCACCTCAGCCTCCCAAAGTGCTGGGATTACAGGCATGAGCCACCGTGCTCAGCCATCTTCTCAGTTTTAATTGCTAATAATGGAAGGGTGTAAAGGGGTTCTGAGATCGAGTGGCTTGAGAACTGCCACATAAGCCTAAAGGGAAATGCTCCCCGCTCTTTGGCCCACGGGTGCTAATGCTCCAGGAAAGGCCCATTTGAGGTGTGGTCCTAGCGTTGCCTGCCAGTCTCATTAATATGTTGCAGTCATAGATTTCTGGATTGTGCTGCACAGAGCAGCCCATGTCAGAACCAGCTCCCTCGAAAATCAGTGCTGGTGATTCAGAGCATCTGTCTTTGTGACTTGCAATATGGGACTTAAATTTAAATGTCTCTGCGCTTCCCTTTCTACAGCTTCCTGAGAGCTATGCCAGGTCTCTCTTGGTCAGCAGCCCCTCCAGCGTCTAAGATGATTCCCTCACAATTTGAAACACACCCCTACCTGAGCGCTGCAAAGTAAATTTTGTTTCCTATATAGAGTATACTTTATACAAAATGTTTGTAAGCATTCCCTCCAAATTTGGTGACAGCTCATCAAGTCACTCACTATCACTTGATGTGGTGACAATTAGAAACTAAGTAGTGAAAACGATGATAACAATAGCTTCAGGGATTCAGTAGGCGCTGATGGCATGGAGTCAGATCTACCACACGTTTGCAAAATCTGTTATATGTGTCCCTTGCAGGGGAATCTTGTTTTCCGGATGGCATTTTTAATGTAATCTTTCATATTAATTTTTAGATTGTCCCCTTCATCTGGAGCTCCATAGGAAGCTTCTTGGAGGAATTCTAAAGGACATATATTCTAGAAGGATTTTATCCCAGAAATATTAAATTAGGATCTGACATAGGGAGGATTCTAGCTTTTCAGTGACTTTGTAAAGGTTTCTTTGAAAGACACGTAAGCTACGTTTTTCTGCTGTATTGGTTAAATTACTACAGGCGCTGGGTGTGCTGATTTTCCACACCAACTCCCCACAGAGCATTCTGTATCACGCCTGGCAACTCTGCTTGTGCTTGGCTCCATTTTGAACTTTGTAACCCATTCAGAGTCTTGCCTGAGAGCGGATCTTGTTTGGAAGCTCACAATGGCATGATGTCAAAAGGAATGAGCCTCTGATCTGACCTGAAAGGATAGTGCAGATCACAGATTTCTGCTTCTGAATCAGAATGTTCCTATGTGATCCTGGCTGAACTGTTAGACATTCTAGAGCTTTGGTCCTCAGCAGTCAATAGAAAAAGAAATCTATCCTTCTTCCCCTTACAGCATTGTTCTAAGGATCAAATGAGGTAAAATACTCTGAAAAACAGAAAGTGCTTGTCACCCCTGGAGGCTTTCGAGCATGCTGTTCTCCCTACTTGGAACCTGCTCCATCCTTCCCTGTAGCTCTATAACCCCAAATCGTCCTATGATATTGCTAACTCTGCTCCAGTCACACGGGTCTACCCCTGCAAATAGCCATCTCAGGCCTTTGTACCTGCCATTTCCTTTGCATGCAATGCTCTTCCCCAGGGACTGCACGGCTCGCTCCCTGACCTCCTTCAGAGAGTCTCTGTTCAAATGTCACTTTATCAAAAAGACCTTTATTTTAAAAAAACACTTTTTTATTAGACAGGGCCTCACTCTGTTGCCCAGGCTGGAGTGCAGTGGTGTGATCATAGCTCACTGCAGTCTTGACCTCCTAGGCTCAGGGAATCTTCCTGCCTCAGCCTCCCACATAGCTAGGACTACAGGCATGCACCACCATGCCCAGTCAACATATATATAATATACACATATACATATATATTTTTAAATTTTTTTTGACAGAGTCTTGCTCTGTCACCCATGCAGGAGAATCACCTGAACCCAGGACACAGAGGCTGCAGTGAGATCTCAGTGTCTTGGGTTCAGGTGATTCTCCTGCTTCGGCCTCTCAAGTAGCTGGGACTACAGGTACCTGCCATCATGTCCGGCTAATTTTTTTTTTTTTTTTTGTATTTTTAGTAGAGATGGGGTTTCACCATGTTGGCCAGGCTGGTCTCAAGCTCCTGACCTCAAGTGATCTCCCAACCTCAGCCTCCCAAAGTGCTGAGATTACAGGTGGGAGCCACCATACCCAGGTGAGTATGTATTGCTGTATTGCCTTGCTGTATTGCCCAGAAGTCTCAAACTCCTGGCCTCAAGTGACCCTCTTGCTTCAGTGATCCTCCCCAGATGCTGGGATTACGGGCATCAGCCACTCGCCCAAAGAGGCCTTCTCTAGACTCACTATATGAATTAGCATCCATGCCCTGGGAGCTTTCTATTTCTCTTACCCGGCATTAGTGTTCTTCATAGCATATATTTCCACCCGATGCATCATATTGGTTTACCTGATTGTTTGACTTTAAAATGTCAGTTTCACAAGAGCTGAGTCTGCTTTGTTCTGCTGTAATCTCAGTGCTTAGAACTTGGCACACGTGCCCCCCTCTACCAAACAAAAAAGAAGGGAGACTAGAAAAAAATAATCAGCAGACAGCTATAGCAGAGTATGGGAAAGGGAGGGCTGGGTGAAAGAGATTTCAGTGGGTCAGCCACACAAAACAAAGAACAGGGGACCCCATGTTCCCTGCTGTCCATCCCCATCTTCTGGCTTAGATGCATTAGAGCAAAGCCTCAGTGTGATTATGGGCATTTGGATTGTTTACTCCTCGTTAACCACCCTCTTTGCTCACTTAATTGGTCCAAAGCCTGTGGCATGAGTAACTAACTGTGCAGCAATTTGGCACGTGGTCAGCCAGCAGCGGCAGCCGTAATTGCACAGCGAGTACTGCATTCACACTAACTGGGCAGGCCCCGTGCTATTCTCACACAGTGATGGAGCTCAGACAAGCGGCTGTTGCTGCCTCCAGCACCTTTGATGTCCTGGCAAACACACCCATGGGACTTGCTCAACCACAGGATCTTCACTCTTGGCTTCTTATGGGTGCCCAACTAGTCTCCCAGGTCTTGTGCTGTCTGAGCATCTTACACAAGTGGGCAGAGAAAGTCACACCCCTGGTTTACAGGGAACTAAATCCAGGTTGTGAATGCATGGCCTGGCTTCTGCCTGCCTGGCCACCTCCTCTCACACCTCTCCTCCTTGGGTTGCTCTGGTGCACTCACCTCCCACCTGCTTTCCTGTAAAGGTCATGCCTCAGGCCCTTTGCACTAGCTCTTCCCCCCCCATGTCTTCACACAGATACCTCCTTATCCTGCATGTATCAGCTTATATGGATAAGTGAGAGAATTGCATGGCTGTGGGCAAGTCCTGTTCCCTCTTTGAATCTCCATTTACCCATCTGACAAGTGAGTAGATGGATTCAACCTTTATGCTCTTTTCACACGGATATTTTATGTCTGAGTATTATGCTAGTCATTGAATGAGGCCACAAAGATTTTTGGAGACTGCTGGGCACTGAGCTCTGGGTGTTAAGTAGAAAGTAGTAAAGAAATAAAAGAGAAACACTACCCTCAAGGGGCATGACTGGAGAAGACTGACAGGCAGTAAACATACACACAAATAAATAAGATAATTTCTGTTATCGATAAGTGCTCTGAAGATAAAAATAAGGGAGTATGGCTGGGTGTGGTGGCTCAAGCCTGTAATTCCAGCGCTTTGGGAGGCCGAGGCAGACGGATCACCTGAGGTTGGGAGTTAGAGACCAACCTGACCAACATGGAGAAACCTCGTCTCTACTAAAAATACAAAATTAGCTGGGTGTGGTGGTGGGCGCCTATAATCCCAGCTACTCGGGAGAATTGCCTGAACCCGGGAGGTGGAGGTTGGGATGATGGAGATCACGCCATTGCACTCCAGCCTGGGTGACAGAGAAAGACTCTGTCTCAAAAAAAAAAAAAAAGAAAAAAATATAAGGGAGTATGATGGGGAATGGGTGATGCAGGGTTTGGTTAGGGTGGTCAAGGAGGACCTTGTTAAAAGAAGTGACTTTTGAGGTGAGACCTGAAAGACGGGAAGCTGGGGGCAGACATTCGAAGGAGGAGCAACCATTTCAGAGGCCCAGGGAATGGAGCAGGTGCATCATCTTCTCTGAGTGAAAAGAAGCCTTGTGCATAAGGGCAGTGTGGAGGGGAAGGACGTCCTGTGGGGAGGGGACGGATGATACAAGTCTTGTCCAGGGGTCGTGGTAGAGAGTGTGTGTTTCTCACTAAGGGCTACGGGAAGTCCATGGAAGGTTTTAGAAGTAGAGTGACTTAATGTCTTAGAGCAAATCACTCTGGCTGCTCCTTGGAGAAGAGACCACAAGAAGAGTCATCCAGAAAAGAAAAGGTGGTGACTGGGTGTAGGGTGAGGGGCTGAAAGCAGTGGTCAAATTCAGGGTGCATGTTTAAGAGGGAGAGCTGTGAGCACTCGCCGATGGGTGAGATGCACTTGTGAGGGAAGAAGAGACGTGGGATGCAGTTGGTACACGTCTGGTGAGTTATGAACACGGCCCAGGGATCCTGTGAGGCTCTGGTTTGCCAAAGAGCGCAACTGTAGGATTCAGGCACATCTGAGTGCCTCTCTGTGTTTCCCACCTGTCATTGCCCTTGAGGGGAGGAACCATGTGGATTTTATTTGTCACTTTACTTTCGGTGCCTAACAGAATGCCAGGCAGAGAGGCCCTCAGTAACCTGTCCCTGAAGCTTGCGTCTCTCTCAGGGGCCTCACAGGAAGGATGGGAGGCTGTTCCAAGAAGGCATTCCTGGGTTCACAAGCCACATGCTCTCTGACAGTCCCATCAACCCCATGAGTAACCAAGCCCAGTAGGTGAGAGAGCTCTGCACCACCACCCACTGCTGTCCCAGGTCACCCAGAGCCCTCTTCCAGGGCCTCTGCTCCCTCACTGGCCGCAGAAGCCCAGGCTCCCAATTTGATGCACTCTGACTGCTTTCTCAGGTCAAAAATATGTTCATTGCTTAAAATTCGCCGATAGACAGGATCTGTTCCCCCAAACCCCTCCACGCCCCCCACCTCTGCTTCTGTCTCTGTGGGTCACAGTGCATTCTCAAAGACCTTTGGAGACCGGAAGCCTGTTGTACATGCAGGGTGGAGTGTTAGTTGTATGTGGGAAATGTTAGGGGCAAGGGTACGTTGCCAGGAGGTGGTGTTTATCCAGACTTCTCTCTGCCAAGGGGCTTCCCACTTGGTCTATGATGAGGACGATTGCAGGAAAAAGACACTTCTTGTTCAGAAGGTCCCCTGAGCATTTCCCCAGAGGGAAGGTTGCTGTCCCAGGAAGCTTCTCAGGGAAGGGACTCCAATCTTTGCATTCTTGGCCCCACCCAACATGCAGGCTTCACCCAGTTTCAGGGCTGATGAGAAAGCACAGCCCCAGGCACTGGGGCTTCATATTAAATTTTTAATAGCCATGGTGGGTTTGATCCCACACTCCCGAGAGAATTAGTCACTACAGGTTCAAGTGAGGAATTTCTGGACAGGCTTTAACAATCTGCTTCTAATTTGAGGATGGAAACTTTGATTTAAGAACCCCAAAAGGCAATATATTATACACAGAGGAAGGAGCTCGAGGTGGGGAGGCCTTGATTCCGGTCATTAAACACACTTTATTCATCTCTGTGTCTGGCACTGTCCTAGTCCAGGCCCCTCCCTGTGAGCCGAAAGCTGTGTGACCTTAGGCAAGTTCCTTCCCATCTCTAGGCTTCAGCTTCCTGACTGGCAGAATGATGGAATGTGGCTCCCTTCCAGCTTTTTTTGTTGTTGTTGTGGGGGGAAGCTTTGGTGTCTTGAGTCTGGGTCTATGAAGAACAAATGGCATCTCCAGCTGTGCCAGCTCTGAGGGAGGGCTCCCCTATGGAAAGTTGGCTTTGGTGGCACAGGAGTTCCTGGAAGCCCATGCATGCCTGGGATGCATTCGTTACCCTCCTGTCTGAAAACCCTGCCTGCCCTCCTGCAGCTGGGGAGGCGTGGAAGGGGTTAAAGTTGCTGAGCAAGGAAGGAATAGACTCACTCCTTCCCCTCCCTTGTCAGGTCCTCTCCCCTTTTGTTCTCAGGGATTTGCTCAGCTTGCTGGGGTTAGGTAAGCCTCCACTCTGGGCTGGGAGCCCTGCCTCTCTGCTGTGTGGAGAGACAGAACTGCAGCAACTTGCCCTAGCT
Source organism: Plecturocebus donacophilus (assembly GCA_004027715.1). NCBI lineage: Eukaryota > Metazoa > Chordata > Mammalia > Primates > Pitheciidae > Plecturocebus > Plecturocebus donacophilus. Next base: position 10,278 of record PVKP010032138.1, on the reverse strand, counting down.
CTTGCCCCAGGCAAGAAATCTGAAGCTACCACGAGGGGTGGGGAAATCTTGGAACCTGAGACAACGGCCAAGCTGGAGCTAGAAGTGTGTTTAGGTATCACTGAGTCCAACTAACTCCTTTTGCAGATGGGGAAACTGAGGCCCAGAAAAGAAACATTTCTTGGGTTCATAGCTAGTTAGATGGACTCAAATGCAGGTTTTCTCAATTTCTGGGCCTGCTCTCTTCATAGAGTATAAAGCTCTAACATGACAATGGAGGTAAAGGCGCTTTATAAAGGCCAGTGTGGAACCAGCGATCTCTTGGGGTCCCTCAGGCTACTTTGTCATATGGCTCCTGGGCGATACCTGGGTTGACCAGTTGTCAGTCATCTCTGGATGTGATGTTGGGGAAACACCAGGATCTTGGTGTGACACCTGGCTTTGTCAATCAGAGCATAAGTTCCCGGTGGTCACGGTGATTGGCTCAGGGATGGGCTTGTGCTCCAATCGCAGACAATCGATATTCATCCTGGGGCTTTTGCTTGTAGTGACAGAGAGAAATGACTCACTCTTTTCTCAGCTCGACATTAGCCTTGGAGAATGTGAACTTAGAGCTCCCAGGGACCACCAGGTGAGGGGAAACTACCTGATAATTAAGTAAATGCAAAGGAAAATAGCCAAAAAACAGAGAAGGGTTATCTCCTGACAATGCTGTTTGCCCATTTGGCCTCATACTTAGACCTAAGGACAAACTCTTCCTGGATATGAGTCAATTCATTTCTTTTATTGTTTTCTTTTCTTCTTTGGTTCCTTTTTCTTTCTATCCATTTCTTTATTTTTGCTTAAGCAAGTCTGATTTGGGTTTCTGTCATTTGCAATCAAATTCCTTATTAAGACAAAAAAAGAAAAAGAAAAAGAATAATTACCAGGCAAACAATGTTAGCTACTGACCTAATATTCATTTCTCCTTCTTACCAATAGAACAGTGAATGGGAAATAAAAGCAGAGAGAGACACCGTGTGAAGTCCCAGGAGAGATGAAGTGGTGGTGTAGGTTAATCATGACACTCCTGTTTCTTGTTTTTCATCATTCTTTGCAGCTGGTGGTGGCCATGTGACCCAGTTCTAGATTGTGAAACATAGGGACAATCAACTGGGAAACAAAACATAAGGGGCTTCTGAGAAAGTAGACATAGACAGCAATACCCTCTCTTCTTTTCCCTACCTTGAAAGTGAGTGTAATGTCTGGAGCTTCAGCAGCAATATTGTGTCCATGAGGCAGAAGCCAAAAGAACTGCAGTGACACCAGTCCTCATATCACTGAGCCACTGAACAAATGCCAACAGCTGTCTGCCTGTATGTTTCTTGCAGTATAAGAAAAATGAAAACCTATTTGTTTAAGCCACTGTTAGTGGATTTTCTGTTACTTGCAGGCAGCTCAAAGCATTCTTTGAAAATGAGTCAAGTACCTATCTTGCAATGTCACTGATCCAAAACTCAGACCAAAAAAAAAAAAAAAATAGCTAAGAATAAAACCAATATTTACTGAGCAGCTAAGGTTCCAAGCCAGTGTGTTAAGTACTTTAGTTGGGTGTAACTTTACATTGAGTTGCAATAATCTTATGAGGCAGATACTACTATCAGTTCCATTTTATAGATTAGAAAACTCAGTCATAGAAATATCTTGCTCAGGGTCATACAGCTAATAAATGCTGAAGAAAGAAAGACTTCTGACTAGCTACAATGGGTTCTACTATGTAATTGACTCATAGGAGAGCAGCTTGCTCAGATATTACATATCCATTTTATACCCAATGCAGACATGTAGTAATCTAATAGATTCACTGTCATAAAGAAGACAGAGAGGAAAGGGCCCCTGGAATAATTGACAGCTGACACTGTCAATGAGAGAAAATTAAACACAAAAAAGAAAAGCCTGGCCTTTCAGTGAGAGGCAAATAGCCTAAAATATCTTTGCAGCCCTTGAGGACACCTCTGTATTAAAACTCAATTCAATCATTAATGTTTTTGTAATGGCCCTGAGTCATCAAGGAAAGGTGAAATCATGCTTCGCTTCTTGTTTGAGAAGGCAGGGAAGTTCCTAGGAGAGCTAGAAAAGGTTCCCATCTGAAATGCTTAAAACAAACGAAAAGCTCAGTGCATTGATCAGCACTGCTTCTTTGCTGACCCCTCCCCAAACCAGCTCTCTGGAAAAATCAGCTTACAGGTGCTTCCTTCTTCCAGGCCCAGAAGGCCAGGGTGTTAGAAGACTGCATTTTTCATCACCATTTCCCCAAGATGTTCCCTTCCCAAGCCTGTAAATGTCCTCCAGCCTGTTTTTAGCAAAGATGATCTTAATTATGATGCCAGGGGGTTACTGACAGGCACTCACAGTAACAGCATGAAGCCCTCAAGAACAAGGCCTGGTTGGGACCTCTGCCTGTTGCCTGACTGTGATCAGGAGAAGCTGTATAAATAGATGCAGAAGGAGCTGAGAGGGACAATTAAATTGATCCAATGTCTAGATGGGCAGAGGCCACTGAATAAAGAGCCCAAAGGTAAAAACCACGCCACGCTGAGTCTGGGTGTGCCTTTTGATATCCAGAAGTCCAATCTGCTCTTTTATCAAATAGAGAAACTGAGGCACAGAGAGGGAAAGGACTTACCCAAGATCACAGAGCAAGATTATGACAGATCCCAGAGCTTTTGTGTCTTGACTTCTGACCAGGGCAGAGGAGGACATTGAGCAAAAGCCCCTGAAGGTCACAGAGCTAGAAAGGAATCAACTTGAATGGAACTCTTCTCTCTGCTGGGCCTTCTCTTTGGGATTTCCAGAGCTTCTAGGGAGCTGGTTTAGGTGGGATCCTTTCTGATATATTCATTCAGAATGAATGAATGAATATATTGAATGTCTGCTATGTTGTCACCATAGTGAGAAAATAAAAAGTGGTGACTGGCCCCACAGGGTCAACAGTCAAAGGTAGTGGTTAAGATTATAGGCACTGCCCCGGGCGTGGTGACTCAGGCCTGTAATCCCAGCACTTAGGGAGGCTGAAGCAAGTGGCTCACTTGAGGTCAGGAGTTTGAGACCAGCCTGGCCAACATGACGAAGTCCTGCCTCTACTAAAAATACAAAAAAAAAAAAAAAAAATTAGCTGGGCATGGTGGTGTGCACCTGTATTCCCAGCTACTTGGGAGGCTGAGACAGGAGAATCACTTGAACCCAGGAGGCGGGGTTTGCAGTGACAGTAGGCGAACGGTGGTGGTGTGCACCTGTATTCCCAGCTGCTTGGGAAGCTGAGGTAGCAGAATTGCTTGAACCCGGAAGGCGGAGGTTGTAGTGAGCCAGTATCACAGCACTGCACTCCAGCCTGAGCAGCAGAATGAGACGCCATCTCAACAACAACAACAAAAGATTATAGGCACTGGAATCATTTTGCAGGGGCCAAGCATGGAAATACCCTGAGCTACGCAGGCATGGACATCCATACAGACCCATAGGCAGAACGGTGTGCATGTTCACACACAGTGACACAGGTACTGTACACACAGGCACAGACACATAGACACATGTATAAATGTGTCCCCATCAGACGCACACATGTACATATCACACACAGACACAGGCATATATATGTATACAACGTGTGTATATGCGCATGCATGTGTGCACACAGGGAACCTTCTTATATTCTCTCCCCACAAGCAATTTGCAGTCTCAGCAACACTAGAAATGATGTCTACGTATTCTCCTGGAAAAACAGACTTCCTACAACACGGCCTAAGCCATGACCAGGGGTGCCTGAGTCCCTCCTCTTACAATCCCCGCTGCTGTACGCATTTGCTGAGGAGAAGCCAGAACCCAGGATCTGGGCCACTCCTGCCGGATTCATTCCTCTTCCCTGCTTGGCGCAGCCTCCCAGGCTCAACACCTTGAGATCGGCCCCTGACTCATTCTGCTTCAGCACAGCACTTAGACCTGTGGTTTGCACAAGTCAGGGCACTACCCAAGGCGGGGATGGGGTGACGTTGGGGGTGGGAGGGGGGAGGTCACTATCAGGTAGTCGGGCAAGGGCTCTGGAGAAGGTTAGGGTGTGGCTGTGTGGCTGCGGCGGGGCACAAGGAACACGTACCAGTCAGCCCCGCTGGAAAGGCGGCTCATGAGGTAGAGAGGGCACCCAGCTGTAACCCAGCACCGTCTGCATTTAGGACTCCCTCACATTGCAGCTATTAGGCCCTGCCCTGCTCCTCCTCCAGCTGCATTGTCACTATGGGGTGAGGCGTCTGTGGAGCCAAGGGGATGGCTTACCCTAAACCTGTGACCCACCCCCTCACCAATTCCAGATCACGTTCCAAGCAGCACCCAAGCTCTCAGTTTCCAGCTCAGTAGCCCTCAGCTTGCTTTCTAGGCCTCTGCCAGGGATCTTTCTGCCAAAGGCAGGCTGTACACCTCTAAGGTGGCCTGAGGGATGGCCAAGTTGTTGTTTGCTGGGAAGACATTAGAGCGGTGAGGATGGAGTGTGGCCATATGGGGTGAGATGTCTAAGCACCTGCATATAACCACTTTCCTTATAGAAAGAGAAGGGGCCAAGAGAAGGCACGTGGGCTGCAGCCACAGGGTGCTCCATTCATACTCTCGCTTTGTGCCCTGTAGTATTAGGGATAGACCTGCCTGAAGTCAGTCAGGCTCAGTGCAGAGATGTGGAGGCCTCCCCAAAAGTGTTTGTCAGGCTGAATTTTTATTACAATGATAAAAGCATGAGACTGTACGTAAGAGAAACTGGATTCTGGCCAAGTTTTAACAGAGTCCCACTGGATATGAATGTAGGCTCTGGGGTCAACTACCTGGGTTTCAAACTTTGGGACCTCCTGGCTGTGTGACCTCCGACATAATCACCTTGGTGAGCCTCACTTTTTCCATGTGACACATGAGATCAGTAATTGTCTCTCCCTTGTGGGTACAGCACAGTGGCTGGTACCTAGTCGGTGCCTAATTAGAGTGATTCTATGTGACACTAACTGCTTTCTCTGAGTCTCAACCCCACTTCAGAAAAGGAGGGGATGACACTAAATTAGGTGGTTTTTAACATTTCTTCAGACACTCTCCGTCTGGGATTAAGTCTGGGGGAGAAGCATCTCGGTGCCAGAACACAGCAAATGAGCTCAGTGTTCTCCCAGCATCAGGACTCTGGCTTCACAGATAGTTTGGACCTGGAAATCCTCATCAAAGGGTTTGGAGAAGAAAACCGTTCTTAGAGAGCTGTAATAATGCCTGGGGGTTATAAGGCCCAGGGGCCTTGCACATGCTGGTCCCTTTGCTGGGAACACCTGTTGCCTCCCACGTCTCAGAAGTGAGCTGCCACTTAGGTTTCAGATCTGAAACCTCACTTCCTCAGGAAAGCTCAGAGCTACTGTTACAAGTTCTTGCTCCCTGTCTCCATTCCCGTCTATACTATACATCAAGGTGGGGGAGCTTTTGACGACACTCTTCCAAGAGGTTTTCTTTCAGCTCCATCCAGGTCTAGTGCCCTTCTAGGTGCTCCCAAAGAACCCTGCACTGTGCATTTTACATACTTAAAAACCTTGTCAGTTCCAACTCAGCAAAACATGCTGAACACAAAAAGGCTTCTGAGTAGCAATGGGTTCCACCATGTATTTTACTCATAAGGAGCATGTGTTGCCCAGAGATGATATATTCTTTTCTTTTTTGGAGATGGAGTCTTACTCTGTAGCCCAGGCTGGAGTGTAGTGGTGCGATCTCAGCACACTGCAACCTCCACCTCCCAGGTTCAAGCGATTCTCCTGCCTCAGCCTCCTGAGTAGCTGGGATTACAGATATATTCATTTTATACCCAATGCAGACATGTAGTTATCTAACAGATTCACTGTTGTAAAGAAGAGAGAGAGAGAAGGCCCCTGGAATAATTGACTGCTGACAGTGTCAATGAGAGGGATACTTTCAACCTTGGCTATCACAACTCCCATGGTTCCTGAAAGCCACCACCTTTTTCTCCATTGTCCCAACAGCCACCGCGGAGGACCTCATGGAGTGAGGACAGGAGGAGATGTGAAAGTTCAGGGGGCTGGAAGGAGGCTTCTTTGACACAGTGGCATCTGAGCCTGGCCTTGAAGCCTGGCTGGGTACGATTTAGCCAGGCTGAGACGGTGTGGGTGGATTAGAGAAGAGCAGGGGAAGGGAGGAAAGGCATTTCAGGCAGACAGAACCATCAGCAAAAGCTCAGGCAAAGAATCATCAGCAAAAGCAGCTGAGATGTCACCCATCCTGGAGGCCTTAGATCAAATAGCTTCCTCTGTTGCGTGTTCCCAGAGTGCTCCCTACTCGCCTGTCATGAAATGCACTGCACCTGTCAGCTGGGTCAGGGTGTGCTCAGTACAGGTCTCTCACCAGAAAAGGAACTTCTAAGGCAGGAACTTACTTGCCTTAACCACAGTTCTGTCTTTAGGACTGAAAAAATTAATAACTACTCGTCTACCCTTTCTGCTATGAAAACACACTACACACACACACACACACACACCCCATCCCCCACACCACACAGACACACCACTCCACACACACTCACACACATCACAATACACATACCACACCACATACACACCACACATGCATCACATACATCATACACCACACACATCACACACTCATAACCACACACACACCACACACAAACACCACACCACACACAAACACACCACACACCACACACACACCTTTCCCCTATGAAAACACACCACACACACTACCCCCTCACACACACCACACATACACTACACCACACACACATCACACAAAACACAAACACACCACACACAGCATACACACACACCCTTTCCCCTAAGAAAACATACCACACACACATCCCCCACATACATACCACACACACACACACACACACCCTTTTTCCTATGAAAACACATCACACACACATCATCCCCTCACACATACCATACACACATCACATCATACACACAACACACACACACACCATTTCCCCTATGAAAACACACCACACATACTGCCTCCCACACACATACCACACACACACCACACACCACACACACACCACACACCACACACACACACTTTCCCCTATGAAAACATACCAGACACGCACACCACCACCCCCCACACCACATACACACCACACACACACCATACCACACACACACACACACCACACATACATCACACACACACCACACACATACCACACACGCACCACACAGCACACACACACCCACACACAGTGCGCACACACACACTACACCATACATGTACCCCCCCCACACACATACAACCACATACACACACAGACTCTCACAAACTTGCTTTTACCCTCAGTGTCTAGAACGGTGTCTGGCAAGAGGTAAAATCCTCAATCAGCATGCGGAATGAATGAATGAAGAAGTAACTCTCCTTTATTAGAGGTGAAGCTCTGGGAGCCAGGGCTCACGTCTTAAGCAATGTTGTTTTCCACCTCCTCTCGGGCATGGGGTCAAGTGAGCCCCGGGAGAAATGTCCGTATTCTAGGAAAATTCCGAGCACTGTGGCTCCTTCCCCTAAGAACACTGGGGGATTCAGTGTTACGGGGATAGAAGGATTGGTGGGGGCTGGAAGAGATTCGTGACTTGGCTTCATTTTAAAGAAAGGAAGTCGTGGTATCATCAGCAATAAGAAAACTGAGATGTGGCCTTTCCTATTACAGAAACTCACTGTGCAACCATATGCAGGACCTTGCCTTTCCTGGACCTGCTCATTTATAAAATAAGTGTTCTGAATGAGGCAATCCCGCCAGTTTTTCTAGCTCTGAAGTCCTGTGACTATAACTGGTTTCCCCTTAGCATCTCACTCCGATTTTTGGCCAGATCCAGGACTCGTGACCAGATAGAAGGTCAGTCTTGCTGATTTCAAAACAAAAGAGGGCTCTGTCTGTGCTGCCAGTGCCCGTTTCCCATGCCCAGGGCTTGCTTGGCTCATGTGGTTGGTGTGGCAGGCTGTCACCGTGTCTATGGTGTCACCTGCCCCTACTAGAGACTTTCATCCTCAGGGCTACTGGAGCAACCCCGGAGCTTGTCCTGGGGGAAGCTGGCACAGCAGGTCAAGGAGTGGAGGTGAGCGAGGGGGACGGTGGGGACCTGGCAAGGCACTGTGGACACCCTGATGACACTGATGACACTTGGCTCGATGGCCCAGCTTCGGCCTTCCTTTCCTATGCCCACATATGTTTCCTGCAGCCAGTAGATTTTGGAATGAGTCAGATCTGGCTTTGAATTCCCTCCTTACCACTTACAAGCTGTGGGCATTTGGCCTAGTTATTTTACTTTCCTGAATCTCAGATTCTCCAACAAATTGGAATGATATTAACTATACATTTGTTTATTAGCTAAATTTGGCCATCCATTCATCCACATCCACATTCTTAAATAAGTGTTTATTGAATACCTACTGTGTGCACACACAATGCAAGGGATTCAGTGGTCAAGCCGACATGGCCACAGCTCTCACGACACGGTGTAATGGGGTTGTTGGCTTGCATGTCCAACACCATAGCCACGGACCACCTGTGGCCACTGAGCATTCGAAATCTGGCTACTATGACTAAGGAACTGAATTTTGAATTTCACTTAATTTTAACCAATCTAAATTTAAATTTAAAAACTCAGTTCACTTTTAAGTATGCTTGACATAACTTGGGAATGTGAAGCTACTTTTTCATCTATAAATTTCATGAAATCTAAATGAGTCAAATATCACCAACAAAAATTTAGCATTTGAGGCAAGATGTGCTAGAAATATCTGAAAACATACTAGATTTTAAAGATATTGCAAGAAATACATGAATAAAAAACTTACAAAAAATGTTTAAATATTGATTACATGTTGAAATGACATTGTGAATATATTGGTTAAATACAAATATATTACCAAAATGAATTTCACCTCTTTTTTTTTTTGCTTTTTAAATGTGGCTCCTGAAAATGTAAAATCATGTAGAAAAAGCAGCTCACATGTTTTTTCTATTGGACAGTGCTGTGTCAAGCAATTAAACAAGCAATTACCATGTAAACTCATAAAATTATGTGAGCATTAAATGAGACACTGCCAGTAAAATGAGATCCTGCCAGTAAAGTTCAGGGCAACTATTTTGTCAATATTAGCTACAGTTGAACATCAGAGCAACTATTTTGTCAATATTAGCTACAGCTGAACATCAGACACTGGACTGAACCCCAAATCACTCCTTTCCCTGTCTTGGAGCTGAGCTCTAGTTCCTATTGCTGAAGGTGATTCTTTCCTAGGAGTCTCCTGGGTCATTCATGCAAACACGGTCTTCCTCATCTTATCACATGGTCCTGTGGACACTCTGACATGTGTCTATTAAAGCGTGAGCCCAGGTGGGCTCCTGAACCCCCTACTTGAAACCATCTCTACCTTCCACTTTCCTCCTCCTCAGCAGTACACTTTTCTGCCCACCTCAAAAACTGACCCATTCACCAGGATGTTCCAAGTCACTTTTGGATTTCACAGATTGATACTATTCCCCACAATGGGGAGGGGCAATACAGCATTGCTTTTGCTTTTTTTTCTTTGCCAAGCAAGAGCTTTTTTAAAAAAATCATCTCATTGTCATCTTCTATCACTTTATTTATGAGAAGAAACACTTTTAAAAGTGAGATGCTTTTGTTTTTTTTTTTTTTTTGCAGAATTTGACAAACGAATTAAAAATTTATATGAAACTGCAAAGGACTCAGAAAAGACAAAACAATCTTAAAAAAGGACAAAGTTGGAGAAATATACTTCCCCACTTTAAAACTTACTGCAAACCTACAGTAATCTAGACCGTGTGATACTGACATAAGGATAGGCATAATGGGTCACGGGGATACAATTGAGAGTTCAGAAATAAACCTTTATATTTACGGTCAATTGATTATGACAAGGATGCCAAGACAATTCAATGGGGGAAAATAGTCTTTTTAATAAACAGTGCTGGGACAATTGTATATGCAGATATGAAAGAATGAATTTGGACCCCTATATTACTCCATTCACAAAAATTACCTAAAAATAGGTCATAGACCTAAATTAGTTATAAACTCTTATAAGAAACTAAAGGGGTAAATCTTTGCAACCTTAAACTAGGGAATGACTTTCCTTCTTTCTCTCCTCCACCTCCGCTCTCCCCTCCTCCCCTCCCCTGCCCTCCCCTGCCCTCCCCTCCCCTCCACTCTCCTCTCCTCTATTTTTTTCAGACAGGCTTTTGCTCTGTCACCCAGG
>PVKP010032137.1:0-26266 GCA_004027715.1 Plecturocebus donacophilus | reverse complement strand
TACCATTCCTGGCGGAGGAAGCATCCCAGTAACCAGTGAGCCTGCCACTAGCACAACGAGGGCCACTACCGAGGCCAGCATCCCATCAATCACTCCTGTGGACACCAGTTCTCTGGTGGCCACATCTACTCAGGCCAGTTCTTCCCCTATAGCTCCTGGAGGTGCCACCATTCTTTCAACCTCTCCTATTGGAGAAAGCTCATCATCATCCACCGAGCCTGTCACCACCACACTTGGAGCCACTATGGAGGCCAGCACCTTTTCAGTCGCTGCTGCGTACACCAGCTCACCAGTGATCGTGTCCACTCTGGGCCATTCCTCCCCTACCACTCCTGGAAGCACCACCACGTCCTCAACTGCTCCCAGTGGAGGAAGCACGCCATCAACTACTGGGCCTGCCACCACCACACCGGGGGCCACTACCGTGGCCAGCACCCTGTCAACTGCTCCTGCTGGCACCAGCTCTGTGGTGACCACATCTACACAGGCCAGTTTCTCCCTTACCATTCCTGGAGGTGCCACGACGCTTTCTACCAGTCCTGCTGGAGAAATCACACTGGCAACCACTGGGCCTGCCACCACCATACCTGGGGCCACTACTGAGGCCAGCACCTTTTCAACCACTCCTGCTGGAACCAGCTCAGTGCTGACCACATCTACTCATGCCAGTTCCTCCCCTACTGCTCCTGGAGGCATCACCATATCTTCAACTGCACCCAGTGGAGGAAGCACGCCATCAACCACTGGGCCTGCCACCACCACACCGGGGGCCACTACTGTGACCAGCACCCTGTCAACTGCTCCTGCTGGCACCAGCTCTGTGGTGACCACATCTACACAGGCCAGTTTCTCCCCTACCATTCCTGGAGGTGCCACGACGCTTTCTACCAGTCCTGCTGGAGAAATCACACCGGCAACCACTGGGCCTGCCACCACCATACCTGGGGCCACTACCGAGGCCAGCACCTTTTCAACCGCTCCTGCTGGAACCAGCTCAGTGCTGACCACATCTACTCATGCCAGTTCCTCCCCTACTGTTCCTGGAGGCGTCACCATGTCTTCAACTGCACCCAGTGAAGGAAGCATGACATCAACAACTGGGCCTGACACCACCACACCTGGGGCCATTGCGGAGGCCAGCACCATGTCAACCACTTCTACAGGCACCAGCTCAGTGGTGACCAAGTCTACTCTGGCCAGTTCATCCCCTACGGCTTCAGGAGGGGCCACCAAGCCTTCATCCTCTCCCAGTGGAGACAGCATGCCATCAACCACCAAGCCTGCCACCATCACATCTGGGGCCACTATGGTGGCCAGCACCCCGTCTACCGCTCCTGTGGGCACCAGCTCACCAACAACCACGTCTACTCAGGCCAGTTCCTCCCCTACTGCTCCTGGAGGCACCACCTTGCCTTCCACCTCTCCCAGTGCAGAAAGCATGCCATCAACCACCAGGCTTGCCACTACCACACCTGGGGCCACTATGGAGGCCAGTACCCTGTCAACCACTCCTGTTGATACCAGCTCACTGGAGACCATGTCTACTCAGGTCAGTTCCTTCCCTACCGCTCCTGGAGAGGTCACCACGGCTTCAACTGCTCCCATTGGAGGAAGCACGCCATCAACTACCAAGCCCGCCACCACCAGACCTGGTGCCACTACTGAGGCCAGCACTTTGTCAAACCCTCCTGTGGGCACCAGTTCACCAGTGACCACATATACTCAGGGCATTTCCTCCCCTACCACTCCTGAAAGCGCCACTACGTCGTCAACCGCTCCCAGTGGAGGAAGCACGCCATCAACCAATGAGCCTGCCACCACCACACCTGGAGCCACTACCGAGGCCAGCACCCTGTCCACTGCTCCTGCTGGCACCAGCTCTCTGGTGACCATGTCTCCTCAGGCCAGTTTCTCCCCTACCATTCCTGGAGGTGCCACCACACTTTCAACCAGTCCTGGTGGAGAAATCACACCAGCAACCACCGGGCCTGCCATCACCGCACCTGGGGCCACTACCGAGGCCAGCACCTTTTCAACCGCTCCTGCTGGCACCAGCTGTGGGGTTACCACTTCTACTCTCGTCAGTTCCTCCCCTACTGCTCCTGGAGGCGTCACTACGTCTTCAACTGCACCCAGTGGAAGAAGCACAACCTCAACAACTGGGCCTGATGCCAGCACACCTGGGGCCACTACTGAGGCCAGCACTTTGTCAACCCCTCCTGTGGGCACCAGTTCACTGGTGACCACATCTACTCAGGGCTTTTCCTCCGCTACCACTCCTGGAGGCGCCACCACATCCTCAACCGTTCCTGGTGGAGGAAGCACGCCATCAACCAATCAGCCTGCCACCACCACACCTAGGGAAACTACCCAGGCCAGCACCCCATCAACTGCTCCTGGTGGCACCAGCTCTCTGGTGACCACATCTACACAGGCCAGTTTCTCCCCTACCATTCCTGGAGGTGCCACCATGCTTTTAACCAGTCCCAGTGGAGAAATCATGCCAGCAACCACCGGGCCTTCCACTACCACACCTGGAGCCACTATCGAGGCCAGCACCTTTTCAGCCACTCCTGCTGGCACCAGCTCAGTGATAACCACGTCTACTCATGCCCATTCCTCCCCTACTGCTCCTGGAGGAGTCACCACATCTTCAACTGCACCCAGTGGAGGAAGCATGACATCAACAACTGCACCTGACATCACCACACCTGGGGCCACTGCGGAGGCCAGCACCACATCAACTGTTCCTGTGGGCACCAGCTCACTGGTGGCCACATCTACTCAGGCCAGTTCCTTTCCTATCACTCCTGGAGTCACCACCATGCCTTCAACTTCTCCTGTTGGAGGAAGCACGCCATCAACCACTGAACCTGTCACCTCCACACCTGGGGCCACTAAGGAGGCCAGCACCTTTTCAACTGCTGCTGTGGGCACCAGCTCACCGGTGATCACGTCCACTCAGGGCACTTCCTCCCCTACCACTCCTGGAGGTGCCATTACGGCTTCAACCACTCCTGGTGGAGCAAGTGTGCCGACTACCACCAGGCCTGCCACCACCACACCTAGGGCCACTACTGAGGCCAGCACCCTGTCAATCGCTCCTGTGGGCACCAGCTCACCAGTGACCACGTCTATTCAGGCCAGTTCTTCCCCTACCATTCCTGGTGGCACCACCGTGGCTTCAAGTGCTCCAGGTGGAGGAAGCACACCATTAACCACTGGGCCTGCCACCACAACAGCTGGGGCCACTCTGAAGTCCAGCACCCTGTCAGCCCCTCCTGAGGGCACCAGCTCCCTGGTGACCACGGATACCCAGGCCAGTTCATTTTCTATAACTCTAGAGGGCACCACCATGCCTATGTCTACTCTGAGTGAAGGAAGTACTCTCAGCACGGCCCATGTGACCAGTTCTGAGGCTCGCACACATTCAAGCCCTCCTGTTGACACCCGCATGCCTGCGACCACTTCTACTGAAGCCAGTTCAGCTCCTACCGCCCTGGAGGGCACCACCATTCCTACTACAAAGGAATTTACAACAACTGCAGTGACTACTGCCACTACCCTCACATATGTGACCGTGTCTACTGCCTCCAGCACACCCAGCACAACCAGCAGAGGCTCCACTACCTCTACCTCAACTCTTTCTGCAGCTAGTACGCCTCACACCTCTATTTCCGTCATCACCCGTTCTGTGACTCCTCTATCAGAATCCAGTGTGCCATCAACGACATCTCACGCTGTCCCACCTGTGTTTTCTCCTGGTCACTCCAGTACACCTTCAACCACGTCTGCCTCCCCCACGCCTGTGACTGCTGATGCTGTCACTACCATGACCACCAGGACAAATCCTAGTACACGGATCACTTCCTCCCCCATGGTGACCACCATCACTGTCCCCAGGACTACTTCCACAATTAAGAGTACCACCACCTCAACCCCTGCTGTGCCAACAACCACACCACGTAAGTCATTTCTTGAATTTTCCTTTTTGGAACTGACATTATTTTTCAATCTCCACTCCCTACGTTTTGTGGTTTTCTTAAACATTTTACTAAACTCCTTTTGCTCTGACTTACCTGTTTTCCGTTTGATAAAACCTGCATCAAGGTTCACCATCTCAGCACTCTCTCGTTTCTCTGATCTTGCCTTGCTGTTTCATGCACAAGTTCCACTATTATTTTGAACAAAGCGTTTCCACTCCTTGTCTGGGCATCTCAATCTCTGGTATTCTGTCCAAAAGTCCTGTTTTCTCTCTTTTGTATTCTGCAGGTCCCTGTTCCATTGCACTTTGTATGCCCTGATGTTATTAACTCTGAGTGGTTTATTTATGTTTTCTTTTAAACTTTTTAGTTTACTTTGTAAACTTTCTAGTGGATTTTCTCATTGATTTTGTTCATACTAAAGTACGAACATTTTTTTCGTTTTGCAGAAAGTTGTTGCCATTTCATTCATGTGTGCCTGTGACAACTGTCTGTGCCACCATTCACTTTTATTTTGATTTATCTTATTTCCTGAGCAGCCACTATAGAAGCAAAAAAAAGGTCCTTCACTTCTATCAGCTCTGAACTCCACCTCCAATGCCTATGAGTGTTTTGCTGTCCTTGTGTATCCTGTTCCTTTCTCTGACTCTAAAACTTTCACTCAGCTTTCTTTTCTCTTGTTAGTTTGAGATTTGCTCAATTTCTTACTTGCTATTATAATATCCTGTATATTGTATTACATGAATCACATAATATATTAATAGACCTGTGAGTATGACTCCCAGATTAAGAATATTTTGAATGCTTTTTTTTTGAGACAGAGTCTTGCTCAATTGCCCAGGCTGCAGTGCAGTGGTGTGATCTCAGCTCACTGAGACCTCCACCTCCCGGGTTCAAGAGATTCTCCTACCTCAGCCTCCCATGTAGCTGGGACTACAGGTGCCTTAGCCTGCAACCATGCCTGGCTAAGTTTTTGTATTTTTAGTAGAGACGGGGTATCACCATGTTGGTGAGGATGGTCTTGATCTCCTAACCTCATGACCCACCTGCCTTGGCCTCCCAAAGTGCTGGGACTACAGGCGTGAGGCACCTTGCCCGGCTCGCATGCATTTTTTAAGGCATGCTAATTAAAATACTTGAAAACGCTGATTTATTTAGATGAATAGGCTCACAGATATATGATCTGTGTCTGCCCACAGAACTGCCCAATACCATCTTGAACTGATGACAATGAAGCATGGTTCTTCAGTTTTTGGCTGCTACAATTTCTCTGGACTTTGTGATTTCTTCCTCTGCTGAATTCTACGTTTACTTTGCCTGGACTTTCTTTTCTTCTTCTTCTTTTTTTTTTTTGAGACGGAGTTTTACTCTTGTTGCCCCAGCTGGAGTGCAGTGGCACGATCTTGGCTCACTGCAACCTCCACTTCCCAGGTTCGAGCGATTCTCTCGCCTCAGCCTCCTGAGTAGCTGGGATTACAGGTGCCCGCCACCATGCCCAGCCAATTTTTGTATTTTTAGTAGAGATGGTGTTTCACCATGTTGGCCAGGCTGGTCTCCAACTCCTGACCTCAGGTGATCCACCTACGTTGGTTTCCCAAAGTCTGGTATTACAGGCGCAAGCCACCGTGCCCAGCTAGACTTTCTATCATATGGCTTTTTTCTCTGGATGCTCTCCAATATGTCTTTGTCTTCTTGAGCTCTCTGATTCTCCGATGAGTGGTCTGAGCATTTTCAGGTGGGAGATCTGGACCTTGTATTTCCAGAAAGCCTCGTAGGTGTCTCGACAAAGGACAAGCGGCTGCAATGCCACTGGACCCACTATCTGGTGTCAGTTGCATCTTTGAAGGCAGATTGTCCTCCTCCTCTCTTCCTCCTCTTCCCCAAAGATTGGCCTTCCCTTTACACTGCTGAGCACTGTGTGAACACGCCCCAGCATCTGCTTCTGTTGCTTCTCACTAGCCTGTGTTTTGGCACTTAGCTCAAGTCTGGGCATCTTCAGTAATGAAAGAGGGAGAGAGACGGAGGGAGAAGGAGACTGATGAAGGATGTTTGGTGCATATGTAAGGACGTCCAGTGTGCCCAGGACTCTTGACTTCTCTCTTCTGTTCTTTCCAAATGTCCTGGAGCAAAAACCCGTAAACAGAGGCTGCATGATGTGATTTCCATGAGTGTGGGTCCTGCTCTCTGAGTCTGTTTAGGGTAAGCCAGAAGGCAGAGATGAGACACATCTTTGCAGAGTCTATACATACCTCGTGCACTTCCCCAGACAAAACACGCCTTGAATACTGATCTACCCAGGCACAGCAATTTTCAAGAAAAGCCAAAGAGAACAGAGCTTTAGATTTTCCAGGTTGGGCCGAGTGTCATGGCTCACGCCTATAATCCCAGCACTTTGGGAGGCCGAGGCAGGCAGATCACCTTGTGATCAGGAGTTCAAGACCAGCCTGACCAACATGGAGAAACCCCATATCTACTAAAAATATAAAATTAGCTGGGTGTGGTGATACATGCCTATAATTCCAGTTACTCTGGAGGCTGAGGCAGGAGAATCCCTTGAACCCAGGAGACAGGTTGTGGTGAGCTGAGATTGCTCCATTGCTCTCCAGCCCAGGTAACAAGAGCAAAACTCTGTCTCAAAAAAATAAATAAAAGATTTTGCAGGTTTGACACAGATATTTGAGAGTTGGCTGTCACTATTTCCTACCTATTTAAACCAAGAGGACTTTATTTGTTGTACTGCAATTTCAAAAGGAGTTGCTAGCCAGGTGCAGTGGCTCACGCCTGTAATCCCAGCACTTTGGGAGGCCGAAGTGGGCAGATCACGAGGTTAAGAGATCAAGACCAGCCTGGCCAATATGGTGAAACCCTGTCTCTACTAAAAATACAAAACTTAGCTGGGCATGGTGGTGCATGCCTGTAATCCTAGCTACTCGGGAGGCTCAGGCAGGAGAATCACTTGAACGCCAGGAGGCAGAGGTTGCAGTCAGCTGAGATTGTGCCACTGCTCTCCAGCCTGCAGACAAAGCGAGACTCCGTCTTAAAAAAAAAAAAAAAAATTAGTCGGGCATGATAGCGCACCTGTAATCCCAGCTACTCAGGAGGCTGAGGCAGGAGAATCACTGGAACCTGGGAGGTGGAGGTTGCAGTGAGCAGACATCATGCTATTGCACTCCAGCCTGGGCAGCAAGAGTGAAACTCGGTCTCAAAAAACAAAAACAAAAATAAATGAGGCGGTGTCTGTGCAAACGCATCATAAGCTGTCAAGTGCGGTGCTCAACATGTAACCACAGTAGATCCCTGTTCCTTTCAGCGTGCTTCAATGGAGGAAAGTGGACAGGAGACTTCTGTGAATGCCCCACTGGCTTTAAAGGAGATCAGTGCCAGTACGCGGCCGTTGTCTGCCAGAACGGAGGCTCCTGGGATGGGCTCAAGTGTCAGTGTCCCTCCCCCTACATTGGGGAGGTCTGTGAGGAGGTGTCCAACACCCTTGACATAAGTAAGTGCAACCCCAGACCCTCCCCCCGCCCCACTCCCCATGCCCTGGGACCCGGCCTCCACACAGGCACCAGTTCCTGCCCCACCTTGATGTGAGGCTGGGAATAGGGCCTCTTCTGGGTGGTGGGTTTTTTGTTTTTTTGTTTATTACCCAGTGCTAAGAATGCTAAAGCATCACAAAATGAATAAAATAGGCCAGGCATGGGGGCTCTCGTCTGTAATCCCAGTGCTTTGGGAGTCTGATGCAGGAAGCCAGGAGTTCAAGACCAGCCTGGGCAACATAGTGAGGTCCCATTTCTTAAAAAAAAATAAAATTGGCTGAGTGCGGTGGCTCATGCCTGTAATCCCAGCACTTTGGGAGGGCGAGGCGGGTGGATCACAAGGTCAAGAGTTCAAGACCAGCCTGGCCTGCATAGTGAAACCCTCGTCTCTACTAAAAATACAAAAATTAGCCAGGCGTGGTGGCACGTGTCTGCAGTCCCAGGTACTCAGCAGGCTGAGTCAGGAGAATCACTTGAACCTGGGAGGCAGAGGTTGCAGTGAGCTGAGACCACACCACTGCACTCCAGCCTGAGTGACAGAGCGAGACTCCATCTCAAAAAAACAAACAAAAATAATGAGCTGGGTGTGGTGGTGCACGCCTGTAGCCCTAGCTGCTTGGGAGGCTGATGTGGGAGGGTAGCTTGAGCCCAGGAGGTTGAGCTGCACTGAGCTATGATCTCACCACTGCACTCCAGCCTGTGCAACAGAACAAGACCCTGGAAGGAAGGAAGGGAGGGAGGGAGGGAGGGAAGGAGGAAGGAGGGAAGGAGGGAGGGAGGGAAGGAAGGAGGGAGGGAAGGAAGGAGGGAGGGAGGGGAAGAAGGAAGAAAGGAAGGGAGGAAGAAGGGAGGGAAGAAAGCAAGGAAGGAAAGAAGGAAGGAAGAAGGGAAGGAAGGGGAAATGAATAAAACAAGAAGGTATATTTTTGACACAAATTTGGCACAGGATTTTACCATAAAATATAATGGAGGTCACTCCCTCCACCCAGGCTGGGGGGCAGATCTTCTGAGTAGGAAACTCAGGAATGCTCAGCTCAGTAAATCTACCCTCCTTAGGGCCACCACCAGAGACAGTCTCCGCCCAAATGGAAATGATTGTGACAGTAACCAATGTGAATTTCACCGATGAAATGAATGACCACTCTTCCGAGGAATTCAAGAATTTCAACAAGACATTCACGGAAGAGGTAAGTCTGGGAGAGCAAGGCCCTGTGGCCGCTCGGTTCTCCCAGAGCAGAGTCTGTAGGGTTAAGGAGGCAACTGGGGTTATTCCCTTGTTAGATGTGCAGGCGTTTTCTCAAGCTCCCCTGTCCTCAGGGCTTGCCAGTGGAGGAGGGAAAAGATGAGGCCAGGTTTTATCTGGGGGCTACAGGAGGCCCTGGGCGGAGCAGGTCTCTGGAAAGGGACCACTCCATGTGGCAAGTGTGCTGTGATGCCCTGGGACCGGTCCTGTGCGCTGATGTCCCACGGGAAAGGCTCCATGGGTCCTCTGGGATGACACAGTGGCCCCTTGCCTTTCAGATGAACCGTGTGTACGCCGATATCCCTGAGTATGTCGGGGTGAACATCACAAAGCTACGGTGAGTGTCTGGGCTGTGGGAAGAGGGTCTGTGGCGTGGAAGCAACAGTCGTAGTTATAAAGGCAACTGGAATGGTGCCCCCCTCATTACTATGCTCAGGCAGCTCTCACAGAATACCACCAATGGGGTGGCTTAAACAACAGAAATCTATTTCCCCCAGTTCTGGAGGCTGGAGGTCCAAGATCCAGGTGTGGGTGGGTGGTTTCTCTGGAGGCCTCTCTCCTTGGCTCATGGATGGCCGTCTTCTTGCTGTGTCTTTGCATGGTCTTTCCCCTGTGCACACCTCCCTGCTGCCTCTGCATATCCAAATTTCCCCTTCTTATAAGGACACCAGTCCCACTGGATGGGGCCTACACTAATGGCCTCATTTTAACTTAATCACTTCTGTAAAGGCCCTGTCTCTAAATATAGTCACCTTCTGAGTTTCTGGGGGTTAGTGCTTCAATATATCAACATAGGTGGCACCAGGTACAGTGGCTCACATCTGTAATCCTAGCACTTTGGGAGGCCGAGGCGGAAGGATCATTTGAGGCCAGCAGCTCGAGAACAGCCTGAGCAATGTAGCAAGACCTTGTCTCTACAAAAAATACCAAAATTAGCAGGGCATGGTGGCGTGCACCTGTAGACATAGCTACTCAGGAGGCTGAGGCGGGAGGATCACTTGAGCCCAGGAGTCAGAGGCTAGAATATGCCAGGATGGCACCACTGCACTCCAGCCTGGGCAGCAGAGCAAGACTCTGTGTCTACAACAAAAAACCCCAAAACCTCAAAGATGGCCTCTTCTGTAGTTCCAGTTCTTCCATCCGTCTTCATCACTGAAGCTTCCCTAAGACTTCCTGGAGCCTCCCTTTGTATAGAGTTCTCTTAGGCACAGGCTGCTGGGAGAAGTCCCGTAGCAAGGACAGCAAGTCCCGTGCAGTGCCTAGGACAGAGCCATCACCTCAACTGTCCTGCCCCCAGCTCTGCCTTCCCTTGGGACCAGACAGGGTGAAGCCAGCCGGGTGCAGTGGCTCATGCCCATAATCCCAGCACTTTGGGAGGCTGAGGTGGGTGGATCACCTGAGGTCAGGAGTTCGAGACCAGCCTGAACAATATGATGAAACCCCTTCTCTACTAAAATTACAAAAATTAGCTGGGTGTGGTAGCAATCGCCTGTAGTCCCAGCTACTCAGGAGACTGAGGCAAGAGAATCACTTGAACCTGGGAGGCGGAGGTTGCAGTGAGCTGAGATTGCGCCACTGCATTCCAGCCTGGGCAACAGAGCAAGACTCTGTCTCAAAAAAAAAAAAAAAAAAAGAGAGAGAGCGAGAGAGAGAGGGTGAAGCCTGCCTGGGACAGGATTTGAGAGATAAGCACCCATTCTTACCTGGGGACGTCTTCCCCTCCCTCCTCAGGCTTGGCAGTGTGGTGGTGGAGCATGAGGTCCTCCTAAGAACCAAGTACACACCAGAATTCGAGACAGTACTGAACAATGTCACCAGGATCGTGAAAGAAAAAATCACAAAAGTGACTGAGGAGTATATAATGACTAATAATAATTGCTCAGGTAAACTCCTGGGCTTCCAGGGAGGGAAGGGAGGGGCATCAGGGCTGGGGCATGATTTTCTTAATAGAGAGGAAGGCTTGGAGTGAGGATGGCTAACGGGCGGGTACAAGAGTCACTGTGGGGTCCTAGAGTCCCTGGGGGTGCAGCTCAAGGAAGCCCAGGATTGGCCAAGAGTCTCACCTTTGTCATCCTCTGGCCCATTTTGTCCCTGGGGTAGGGTAAGGGACAAAGGCAGATGGAGAGAGTAGAACATGGAGATATCTAGGAATTCGTCCCAGAACCTGCAAGGCCAGACATATAAACAGGCCAGATCATCCAGGGCAGCAGGACTAAGGGGTACAGGACAGGAGAGTCTGCTGGAAATGGGGACCAATGGGCCCTGTTCCACAGGGGTTGATCTAAGTGTGTGGGTCATGGCAGGAGAGGGAAGAAGGTGGCATTGGGCAGCTGTGATGGCTCACGCCTGGAATCCCAGCTCTGTGGGAGGCCAAGGCAGGCAGATCACTTGAGGCCAGGAACTTGAAACCAGCTTGGTCAACATGATGAAATCTTGTCTCTACTAAAAAAACAAAATTAGCCAGACATGATGGTGGATACCTCTAGTCTCATCTACTTAGGAGGCTGAGGCAGGAGAATTGCTTGAACCCAGGAAGCAGAGGTTGCAGTGAGCAGAGATTGCACCACTGTACTCTAGCCTGGGTGACAGAGCAAGACTCAGTTGCAAAAAAAAAAAAAAGGCCAAAAGGCCAGGCATGGTGTCTCACGCCTGTAATCCCAGCACTTTGGGAGCCCAAGGCAGGTGAATCACAAAGTCAGGAATTTGAGACCAGCCTGACCAACATGGTGAAGCCCCATCTATACTAAAAATACAAAAATTAGCTGGGTATGGTGGCATGTACCTGTAATCCCAGCTACTCAGGAGGCTGAGGCAGGAGAATCGTTTGAACCAGGAGGTGGAGGTTGCAGTGAGCCAAATCACACCACTGCACTCAAACCTGGGCGACAGAGTGAGACTTCATCTCAAAAAAAACCCCAAAAAACAAAAAACTAGCCGGGCATAGTGGTGCATGCCTGTAGTCCCAGCTATTTGGGAGGCTGAGGAAATTGCACCACTGCACTCCAGCCTGGTGACAGAGTGAGACTCGTCTCAAAAATAAAGAGAGAGAGAAAAGAAAGAAAGAAAAAAGAAAGGAAGGAAGGAAGGAAAAGAGGGAGGAAGGAAGGAAGGAAGGAAAGAAAGAAAATGGAGGTTTAGGATTAAAAGGGCATGGGGGGCTCAGGACACTTGGACGGTCACCAGATGTGAGGCTGATGCTGGCCTCTGCAGGGGCCAGGTTCCCACCTCCCCTTAGCTGCCCACCCCCTACACACACACACACACACACACACACACACACACACACACACCCCTCAGCTCCCTGCAGATGCAAAACAAGCATGTGTGTGTCATGAGCGGTTTTATGTGTCTCCTTCATAGGCTTGCTGTGTTACAACACCAGTGGTACCCAGGTGCAAAACATCACGATGACCCCGTACGACGCTGTAGGTGGGTGATAACACAGGGGGTTTGGGGGAAGGCTGGAGAGGGGGGCAACCCAGGAGGAGCGGGGCAGTGCCCTCCAGCCCCCTGGTCACACTGCTCCCTGTCCCCGCACCCCCACCAGCGGAATGCCGGGAGAAGGCCGGGATCTATGAAGCCTACTTCCTAGTGGAATACCAGGACCAGCAACCAAAATGCATCAACCCCTGTGAGTCCGGCTACAACGCCTCCAAGAACTGTAACTTCGGCAAGTGCCAGTTGCTTCGAAGTGGCCCCCGGTGCTAGTGAGTGCTTCTCCATCTCTTCTAGACCAGCCCAGACATCCTGGTCCTCCCCACCCCCTGCAGGGCTTCTCCCCAGGCACTGCCTAGAGGCCAAGGTCATGGGACTAGGTCCTGGCCTCTTCTGAATGTGTCCAGCTGCAGAGGAATTGGGTTGGGGGTGGGGAAAGACATGAGTAGTTGAGCTCCAAGCCTGCGTCCATAACAGCCCCAGCCCTCCCCTCCCGTCCTCTCTGTGCTGAGGAGGGCTGAGGACGGTGACAGCCTCCTGGAAAGGTTGTCCAACAGGGAAACAGACATCCTTGCTTCCAGAGGGAGAGCAAGATCCTCTGCTGGTGGAATAGAAACAGAAGGCCACACACCCATACAGGGAGTGGGGAGAAGGGCTAAAGCCTAGTCACAGGGGTAGGAAAGTTAAGAAAAGCACTGCCACTTGAAACAGAACCAAAGAGAGAGACCAGCTGGAGTGTCCGGTGCGGGAAGAAGCCACATGTATGCAAAGACCTGAGTCGTTAGTTTGGGAAGGCTTCCTGGAAAAGGCGGTCACACGCTGGAAAGGGGAAGAAAGGAACAGGGCTTAGAGAAGCATCTCCAGGTAGCCGGGAGGAAGAGCTTTAGGGGTATAATAGAAGCTCTGGATCAGTCTACAGCCTGGCTTTCTTGACAGAGAGGAGGACTGGAAGTGAGGATGGTTAATGGGTGGGTGAAAGAGTCACTGTGGTCCTGGAGTCCCTGGGGGTGCAGCCCAGGGAAGACCCAGGGTTGGGCCAACTGTCCTAGGTCCTGGGTTGCAACTGGAAGCAAAACCGAAAAGCCTGGAGTGGGAATTGAGCTCATTTGAGGACCAGCTCCAGGGATGCTGGTCTTCATCTACGTTCATCCCCGCAGGGTGCCTTGCTTTAGGCCCCCGACCAATCTCTTCGCACCTCCTCCTCATTAAACACCCACGGGGCAGGGCCCAGGTCTGAAGCTGGTGCTGACTGTTCTCTCCCCCATACTCTCCCTTCTCTCTATCTCAGCTGCTTGACCACGGAAACTCACTGGTACAGAGGGGAAGCCTGTGACCAGGGCATCCAGAAGAGTCTGGTGTACGGGCTTGTGGGGGCAGGGTGCGTGCTGGTGCTGGTCATCCTGATAGCTCTCCTGATACTCACTTTGCGCTCCAAGAGAGAGGTGAAACGGTGAGTGAACCCCTACCACCTCCTCTTCCAAATCGCTCCAGCTCTTCCTCCTCCTCTGATCCCTCTGCCTCTAATCACTTCATCCCTGAGGTGGACAGTAGGGGAGCTAAAAATGGGGATACAGCTTGTCCCTGGTCCTTGTTCCTGTTCCCCAACCTTAATGGGGTCTCTCTGGTGTTTCCATCCATAGGCAAAAGTCCAAATTATTTCAGTTGTACAAGTGGCAAGAAGAGAAAGGTGGACCAGCTCCTGGGACATTCCAAAACATTGGCTTTGACATCTCCCAAGGTATCGGCCTTCCTCTCTGAACTCAATGGCTCAAAATGTGGAAACAGGCTGAATGCAGTGGGCTCATGCCTGTAATCCCAGCACTTTGAGAGGCCAAGGCAGGAGGATTGCTTAAAGCCAGGAGCTTGAGATCAGCCTGGGCAACAACACAGCAAAACCCTATCTCTTAAAAAAGAAAAAAAAAAAGAGGCCGAGGCAGGTAGATCACTTGAGGTCAGGATGAGACCAGCCTGGACCACATGGTGAAACCCTGTCTCCACTAAAAATACAAAAAATTAGCTGGGTCTGGTGGCAGACGCCTGCAATTCCAGCTACTTGGGAGACTGAGGCAGGAGAATTGCTGGAACCAGGAGGTGCAGGCTGCAGTGAGCTGAAACTCCAGCCTGGGTGACGGAGCAAGACTCTGTCTCAAAAGAAGGAGAAAGAGAAAAGATAGGACAGATAGAAAACACAAAACGATAGGAAGTAATGCAAATATATCATGAATCATAATACATATAAGTAGATTAAACTTTAGTTAAAAAAGGAATTTTTAAAAAATCTAGGTATCTGCTGTGGATGAGAGGCACATGTGAAATAGAAACATAAAGCTTGGCAACAAAAGTGTGGAAAAGACAAAACAGGGTAATAGTGAACAAAATATCTGTTGTTTTGTGTATAGCTGTACTGATTGCAGGCACATGATCTTTAAAGCAAAAAGAATTACTAGAGATAAAAATGTTCAATATTAGGAAATGACTTACTCTGTTAGACACAAATCTAATTTGTATGCTCAATTAGTACAATCTCCTACATCTTTGAAAATTTTTTTAAGTTTCTAAATAATGTATGTATCAGATAAGAGATTATAGTTAAAGTGAGAAAATACTCAGTATTAAGACTTATGGGATGCAGCTATAGCTGTACTCAGAAGGAAAGTCATAGCCTTAATTGCCTGTATTAGAAAGCTGCTGAGTCAAGTGATGTTGATAGTTTGTCACATTTTCAATGGTTTTCAGTTTTCTAGGGGTGGGGACAAACTCCCATATCCACCATTGAATGGGATTAAAGGGAGAGATGAAAGTTTGTCCTTCTAACCTCTTGTTTCCATGGGGTTTTTCATCTTTCTAGAAGAAAATGATTCCATCCACCTGGACTCCATCTACAGTAATTTCCAGCCTTCCCTGGGCCACATAGACCCTGAAACAAAGGTAAAGAGGACCTGGGTGGGATGCTGGCCTCTCCCAACCTTGTGACTTTCTTCTCCATTCCTACATGGTAGGACCTTCAGGGAAAAAAAGCCATGTTTACAGTTTATTGGTCCAGGTAATCATCCCAGGTCCATTCTGCCAGGAAACAAGCCTAACTCAGGGGAAGAATAAAAGCCAGGTAGCAAGGTGGAATCACCTTCCCTTGACCTCTGAGGCTTCAGGTTCTGAGGTTTCCTTCCCTACTCTAAGTACATCCTTGATGGCCAACCCATTTAGTTATTTCAATTTGTAAACACACATAAAAATCAAAATAGTAGTGCAGTAAATACTTACATATTCCATCTAGCTCCACAAAACTTAACATGTCATACGTTTCTTTCTTTGTATTGATCTCTTTACTAATTTTTGCTGAGTAATTTGGAAGTCAGCTGCCAACATTATGACACTTGATCCCTAAGCATTTCAACACACACTTCCTAATACCATGATTATATTTAATACATTGATAATAACCCCACAATATCAACGGATAGCCAATTTTCCCAATCAGCCCAAGGACATCATTTTTTTACTAGTTTTTATTTTTCTCAGAAGTGGATACAACAGATTTCACATACTGGCTTCTGTTATGTCTCTTTGGTATTTTGGATTTCGAATGGGCTCCTATGTTTTTACATAGATTGATTTTTTAAGAGTCTGGGATAGTTGTCTTGAAAAATGTCTCAGCCAGGTGCAGTGGCTCATGCTTGTAATCCCAGCACTTTGGGAGGTTGAAGTGGGCAGATCACAAGGTCAGGAGTTTGAGACCAGCCTGGCCAACAAAGTGAAAACCTGTCTCTACCAAAAATACAAAAATTATCTGGGCATGATGGCACATGTCTGTAGTCCCAGCTACTCAGGAGGCTAATGCAGGAGAATCGCTTGAACCCAAGAGGCAGAGATTGTGGTGAGCCGAGATGGTGCCACTGCACTCCAGCCTAGGCAACAGAGGGAGACTGTCTCCAAAAAAAAAAGTCTCACACTCCTGGTTTGTTTCATGGTGTCATCTAACTTGTTCCCAATCCTTAATATCAGAGGTATCAGAGGTATTAGCAGCATTCTAGGTTTGGAACCGGAGGTTGGGTCTAGAGGCTTAACTGAAATCAGATTAAACATTTTTGTTATGTCACAGATAATGCTATTGCCTCACTTCAACAAGTATGTAACATCAGGTTGTCACCCCATAATTAAGGCCAAGATTGGTCACGTGGGCAAAAGGTGACCACTCCTTGATGATCACTGCCTTAATACTATTTAAACTGGATGGATATTTGAGGAGAGGAGAAATACCAGGTGTGAATGGCTTTGGGTGCTATGCTCCCTTGACACAGCCCTTTGCAGCAAAGATGAAATCTCCAGCCAGGATACCTGCAAACCTACCTGGCAGGGAGGGGAAGACAAAATTGGTTTGTGCTAGAATCCAGGTCATAGGACAAGTTCTTTTTTTTTTTTGAGAGAGAGGGAGGGAGGGAGCTTCAGTGGGTGGAGGACAAATTCTAAACCAACCACTTGGGTCAGATGGGTGGAGGACAAATTCTAAACCAACCACTTGGGTCAGATGCAGTAGCTCATGCCTATAATCCCAGCACTTCGGGAGGCCAAGACAGGAAGATCACTTGAAGTCAGGAGTTTGGGACCAGCCTTAGCAACAAAGTGAGATTCTGTCTTTATATAAAAAATAATAATAATAGCCAGGCACAGTAGCTCCCAGCACTTTGAGTGGTCGAGGTGGATGGATTGCTTGAGCCCAGGAGTTTGAGACCACACTGGGTAACATGGTGAAACCTCATGTCCACGAAAAATTTAAAAAATATCCAGGTGTGGTGGTGTGCACATGTAGTCCCACTACTGGGGAGGCTGAGCTGGGAGGATCATTTGAGCCCAGAAGCTAGAGGCTGCAGTGAGCCATGATTGTGCCACTGCACTCCAGCCTCGATGGCAGAGTAAGATCATGTCTCAAAAAAATAAAAATAATTAAACCGAACACTTCCCATCCCAAGCCTTTTTATGCTTCCAAAATCCCAAATTTTTCATGGGCCAAGCCCTCACCTGGTTTTATCTCTCTTTTCAGATCCAAATTCAGAGGCCTCAGGTGAAGATGACATCACTTTAAGGCATGAAGCTGAGAAGTCCAGAAGTGAGGATATCGCAGTCCGCCTAAGCTTGGTGGAACATTTGCCCATAAAGGGCCTTCCATGGGAACTCATGAAACAAGCCCTGTACTTATCAAGGAGAAAGAGGAGAGAGACAGCAGTGGTGGGAGATTCTTAAAAAGAAACCCATGGAAGCTCCAGCGGGCTTGTCATGATATCAGGCTAGGCTTTCATGCTCATTTTTCAAAGAGGTTCCAGATTTGAGGGTGATAGGGCTGTAACATAGGTCACCCCATTGATCGCCAGGATTGGTTTGGCTGATCTGGCCGGGTAGATAGGTGTCCCCTTCCTTCCTCGCTGCTCCATGTGTCCCTCCTGAAGCTGCATGCTCAGTTGAAGAGGATGAGAGGACGACCCTCTCTGATAGAGGAGGACCATTCTTCCGTCAAAGGCATACAGGTATCTGGACTTCCCTGCTAGAACTTCCAAACAAGCTCAGAGAAGTTCCTCCTCGCGCCTGCACGGGTTCAGCACCACGGACAGCGCCCTCGTCGCGCCGTTTACAGCCGTGACCCCTTCGACACTGGACTGCATTTTACATTTCAAAAAAATACTCTCGTAAGAATTACTGCATACCGTCTCATGAAAAAAAAAAAAACTGTTTAAATATATAGCATTTGCCTTTAGTATATAAGAGTATAGGTATTTTTTTAAGTTCTTATTTTTATGAGTTCTGATTTTTTCCTTAGTAAATGTTATACTATATATTTGTGGAAGCTAAAAATAATAAATCAACTTTATTATAATTCTCATGGTTTCCAGAATCTTTTCCTCCTGTTTCCCATAGCTTCTGTTTCTAACCTCCCAGACTCTCTCCTCCTCTCCTCCAGAACATAAAGTTTGATGTGCTTGGGCTTCCAGATAACAAGAGGGAGAATTGCAGTGGAAAGAAGGCTATTTTCTGAACGCCACTGGCACCATTTGCTGGTGTCCAAGAGGCAAGACAGACAGACAGACAGACAGACACACACACACATACACACACACACAGACACACACACACACACACACACACACACACACACACACACACACACACACACACACACACACACACACACACACACACACACACACACACACACACACACAGAAGTAGGGACTCACTTCCTACCAAAGAAAACCACATTTTCCAGCCGGGTGCAGTGGCTCACACCTGTAATCCCAGCACTTTTGGAGGCTGAGGTGGGCGGATCACCCGAGGTCACGAGTTCGAGACCAGTCTGGCCAGCATGGAAAAACTCCGTCTCTACTAAAAATACAAAATTAGCTGGATGTGGTGGCATATGCCTGTAATCTCAGCTACTCGGGAGGTTGAGGCAGGAGAATCACTTGAACCCAGAAGGTGAAGGTTGCAGTGAGCCAAGATTGTGCCACTGTGCTCCAGCTTGGGCAACAAGGGCAAAACTCCATCTCGAAAAAGAAAACCAAATTATCCAAGCTCTCCTTCTGAAAACTGGCTATTCCTTTCCATGCATTTAAAGAGACCTGGGTTCCATTTCCAGCTTTCTCGTGAACTCCTTGGGTTAAATCTACGAAAAATCTATTTGGATTCAGTCTTGCCTCTGCCGAATAAGGACTAGGTTGTTTCGAAAGCCTCTTTCGTCGCTGTCCTTCTTAATATTCCTAGGATGCTTTTTAAAAATTATTATTATTCCAGCCATGCCGCTCAGGATTGATTGTATTGTTGAAGGTTCCTCCCATGGGCCACCCCCTTCAAAACTTAACCTGAGACAGAGCCTGGACTCTGCTGCCCTCTACTGGACGCTCTGAGAACCTGCAGGCACCATGCCACTTCTCAGCCATCCCCTCCTAGCCTCTCCTGTGAGAAAAATCCGTTACACTGGACACTTGATTATGTCCATATTTGCCATCAAAATCCTGTCTCTTTCCTTATTTTGAGACAAAGCCTAACTCTTTCACCAAGGCTAGAGCACAGTGGTGTAATCATTGCTCACTGCAGCCTTGAGCTCCTGTGCTCAAGAATTCCTCTTGCCTCAGCCTCCCAAGTAGCTGGGATTTTAGGTATCCACGACCACACCGGGCTAATTTTTAAACTTTTTGTAGAGACAGGGTTTCGATGTGTTGTCCAGGCTGGTCTTGAATTCCTAGGCTCAAATGATCCATCCACTTCTGTCTCCCAAAATGCTGGATTCCCAGCGTGAACCACTATGCCCAAGCCTTTTTTTCTTTTGAAAATTTGCAAATCTACAGGGAAGTTAAAACAGTAAGATTTAAAAAGTGAACCCTAGCTGGGTATGGTGGCTCATGCCTGTAATCCCAGCACTTTGGGAGGCTGAGGCAGGTGGATCACCCAAGGTCAGGAATTCAGGACCAGTCTGGCCAACATGGTAAAACCCTAGCTTTATTAAAAATACAAAAATTAGCCGGGTGTGGTGGTGCGTGCCTGTAATCCCAGCTACTCAGGAGGCTGAGGCAGGCGAATCACCTGAGTCAGGGAGGCAGAGGTTGCAGTGAGCCGAGATCGCACCACTGTACTCCAGCCTGGGTGACAGAGTGAGACTCCATATAAAAAAAAATTGCACACATATATTTATATATAACAGTGAACCCCCTATAACCCTCACCTGGAGTTATCGTTGTTAACATTGTGTCCTATTTGCTCTAAAGTGGTATGTACTTTTGAATTTAGCAAAATTGAAAATTAAAAATTAGAAAAATTACAAATAAAAAATGACCACGAACCTGACTTTTAAAAAAATTTTTAGACTCAAGGGGTACAATATACAAAGGTATATTGTATAGTGCTGAGACTTGGAGTATGGATAAAACCATCACACAGGAAGCGAGCATAGCAACCAATAGGTAGTTTTTCTTTTCTTTTCTTTTTTTTTGAGGCTGAGTCTTGCTGTCACCTTGCAGTGGCACAATCTCGGCTCACTGCAACCTCCACCTCCCGGGCTCAAGCAATTCTCCTGCCTCAGCCTCCTTAGTAGCTGGGAATACAGGTGTGCACCATCACACCTGGTTAATTTTTATATTTTTAGTAGAGACGGGGTTTTGCCATGTTAGCCAGGCTAGTCTCCAACTCCTGACCTCAAGTGTTCCTCTTGCTTTGGCTTCCCAAAGTGCTGGGATTACAGGTGTGAGCTACCGCGTCTGGCCCCAGTAGGTATTTTTTCGACTCTTGCCCTGTCCCTCCCTCTCTGCTTTTGGAGTCGCCAGTATCAACTGTTTCCATATTTATGTTGATGTGCACTCAGTGTTTAGCTCCCACTTGTAAGTGAGAACATGTGGGATTTGGTTTTCTGTCTTTGTGTTAATTCATTTAGGATAATGGCCTCTAGCTGCATCCACATGGCTGCAAAGAACATGCTTTCTTTCTTTCTTTTTTTTTTTTTTTTGAGATAGAGTCTTGCTCTGTTGCCCAGGCTGGAGTGCAGTGGTGCAATCTCGGCTCACTGCAACCATTGCCTCCCAGATTCAAGCGATTCTCCTGTCTCAGCCTCCGAGTAGCTGGGACTACAGGTGCACACCACCATGCCTAGCTAATTTTTTTATTTTTAGTAGAGATGGGGTTTCACTACATAGGCCAGGATGGTCTTAATCTCTTGACCTCGTGATCCCCCTGTCTCGGCCTCCCAAAGTGCTGGGATTCCAGGCCTGAGTCACCGCACCTGGCCGATTTCATTCTTTTTTATGACTGCATGGTATTCCATGGTGCACATGTACCATGTTTTCTTTATCCAATTCACTACTGATGGCTACCTAGATTGATTCCATGTCTTTGTTATTATGAATAGTGCTGCAATAAACACAAGTGCACGTGTCTTGGGGGTAGAATAATTTATTTTTCCTTTGAGTACATACCCAGTAATGAACAATCCTCAGTTTCCAAAAGTGAGCTGAATTCATACACCTTCACTTACAGACCTGCCTCCTGCCCCCGTAGGTCTGGTCATCTGTGGCCATGGGAGGGGGCATTTAACAGGGCTTCGGATCCACATCCCTTCTGGAACTGAAATCTCAGCACCTTCCCACTCTCCAGCCCATCTCTGCAACGGAGAGGCGAGACAGAGCAGCCAGACCCATAGGCTGCCCAGGTCCACTCTTGGTGAGCCATTGGGCTACCTGTGTGAGCTGGGGGAAGTAACTTCACTCTGAACTTCTGCTCTCACAGCTGTAAAAAAAACTGAGTGTCTACCTACCATGTGTAAAACACCTTTCATCATTCCCTACCAATGAGGGCAACTGAGGCAGACATCCTAGCAACTTGCTCAAGATCATGCAACCGATGGGTATGAAGCTGGGATTAGAAAACAGGACGGGGCCAGGCGCAGGGACGCACGCCTGTAATCTCAGCACTTTGGGAGGCCGAGGTCAGTGATCACCTGAGGTTAGGAGTTCACGATCAGCCTGGCAAACATGGTGAAACCTCGTCTCTACTAAAAATATAAGAATTAGCTGGGCATGGTGGTGGGTGCCTTTAATCCCAGCTACTCAGGAGGCTGAGGAAGTCCGTGTTGTTTTTTTTTTTTTTTTTTTTTTTGAGACAGGGTCTTGCTCCATGGCCCAGGCTGGCATGCAGTGGTGCGATCACGGCTCACTGCTGCCTCAGACTTCTGGGCTCAAGCAATCCTCTTGCCTTAGCCTCCTAAGTAGCTGCAGGTATTTTTTCGACCCTTGCCCCCTCCCTCCCTCACTGCTTTTGGAGTACCCAGTGTCAACTGTTCCCATATTAATGTCCATGTGCACTCAATGTTTAGCTCCCACTTACAAGTGAGAACATGTGGTATTTGAGCACTGCCGTGCTCAGCTAATTTTTAACATTTTTAAAATAGAGGCAGGGGTCTTGCTATGTCACCGAGGCTGATCTCGAAGTCCTGACTTCAGACAATCCTACAACCTCGGCCTCCTAAGAGTTCTGGGATTACAGGTGTGAGCCACAGTGCCCAGCTCGAGTCTGTGTTCTTAACCATCACTTACTTGCCCTCCCTGGGGGATTGCTCTTGGGATAAACTGGGCTAACACATGTAAAATGCTTGGAACAAATTCTGGCATATAAACAGTTTTAAAAGAGAGAGAGTAGGAGAGAGAAAACATGAGCTATTGCTACATCAGCTTCTCCTCTGCAATTCTCTCTGCAGCTTTTCCCTCTTAAGTTTCTTCTCTCTCTTCCTCCAACCGTAGAAGAGTGATGGCTGGACTTGAAGCAAGACAGAAGGCTGGTCCAGTCACTTTGCAGAAACCAAGAAACCCAAATGCACAGAGATGCAAAGAGATGGTTGGAGGCAGATACACTAAGTCACGGAGAGAGGGGTCTGGAGGGCGTTTGATATGGTTTGGATGTGTGTCCCTTCCAAATCTCATGTGGATTTTTTTTTTTAAAGTAGAGACGGTGTTTCTCCATGTTGGTCAGGCTGGTCTTGAACTCCCGACCTCAGGTGATCTGCCCACCTCATCCTCCCAAAGTGCTGGGATTACAGGCATGAGCCACTGTGCCCGGCTAATGTTGAAATGTTATCCCCAGTGTCAGTAGTGGGAGCTAGTGGTACTGGGTCATGGGGGCAAATCCCTCATGAATGGCTCAGCGCCATCCCCTTGGAAATGAATGAGTTCTGACTCAGTTCATGAGAGACCTGGTGATTTAAAAGAGTTTAGGCCAGACAAAGTGGCACATGCCTGTAACCCAGCACTTTGGGAGGCCAAGACAGGAGAATCGACTGAGCCCAGGAGTTTGAAACCATTCTGGACAACATAGGGAGACCTCCCTGCTCCCTGTCTCTACAAAAAGTTTAAAAAGTTAGCTAGGTGTGGTGGTACACACCTGCAATTCTAGCTACTCAGGAGGCTGAGGTGGGAGGACTGCATGAGCCTGGGAGGTTGAGGTTGCTGTGAGCTATGATCACGCCACTGTACTCCAGCCTGGGTGACAGAGGGGGACCCTGTCTCCAAATAAATAAATAGTTTAAAAGAACACTTCCAGCTGGGTGTGGTGGCTCATGTGGTAATCTCAGCATTTTGTGAGACCAAGGCAGGTGGATCACTTGAAGTCAGGAGTTGGAGACCAGCCTAGCTAACGTGGAGAAACCCTGTCTCTAATAAAAATCCAAAAATTAGCCGGGTGTGGTGGCAGGCGCCTGTAATCCCAGCTACTCAGGAGGCTGAGGCAGGAGAACGGCTTGAGCCTGGGAGGGGGAGATTGCAGTGAGCCGAGATCGCGTCGCTGCACTCCAGCCTGGGCGATAAGAGTGAGGCTTCGACTCAAAAGAAAGTACTTCCTCTTGCTCTCTCTCTCTCTCTCCCTCTCTAGCCAAGTGACTGGCTCCCTCTTCGCCTGAGCTTCCTTAAGGCCCTCAACAGAAGCAGATGCTGCTGTGCTTCTCAGACAGCCTGCAGAAATGAGAGCCAAAATACAACCTCTTTCCTTGACAAATTACCCAGCCCCAGGTGTTGCTTTACAGCAACATAAGAATGGACTAACACAGGACCTAAAGGCAAAGAGGCACTTGGGGACCACCCACCGGGCTCCCCGTGGGCCACCTGCACCTTTGCTCAATGTCACGCAGGTATCACACGTGCCACTGCTTGACCTTCGGTGCCATTCCTGGAGACCCATGAGTCTGTTCATGGGCATCTGCTGGTACCCAGCCCACGGCGTCCACCTGCCTCACAGCTGCTCTCCCTGTGGTCTGTCCCATTGCCAATCACTGCTTCCTGCCACAGCCCACCACTGCCTTCCCATTATACGGTTTACCTGCTGCAACACAAACACCCTGGCCCTCTGATTAGAGCAACATCCCCACCTCAGCATGGTTTTCAACATCTCTGGAATCTGGCCTCGTTTTCCTCCTGACTCCATCTCTTCCCCACCCACCCATCTTCTGGCCACGTGGCATGTGGATTGCCGAACTGCCACCCTCTCTCCTCCACAGCATTTTTTTTTCTTTTTTGAGACAGAGTCTTCCTCTGTCATCCAGGCTGGAGTGCAGTGGCGCAATCTCGGCTCACTGCAACCTTTGCCTCCTGGGCTCAAGTGATTCTCCTGCCTCAGCTTCTCCAGTAGCTGGAATTACAGGTGCAAGCCACCACACTCATCTAATTTTTGTATTTTTAGTAGAGATGAATTTCATCATGTTGGCCAGGCTGGTCTGGAACTCCTGACCTCAGGTGATTCACTTGCCTCAGCCTCCCAAAGTGTCGGGATTACAGGTGTGTCCACAGAGTTTTTAAAAACGTCTACTGGTTAGGCGTGGTGGCTCACGCCTGTAATTCCAGCACTTTGGAAGGCCGAGGTAGGCAGATCACCTGAGGTCAGGAGTTCAAGACCAGCCTGGCCAACATGGTGAAACCCCGTCTCTATTAAAAATACAAAAATTAGCCAGGCACGATGGCAGGTGCCTGTAAAATCCCAGCTACTCGGGAAGCTGAGGCAGAAGAATTGTTTGAACCCGGGAGGCAGAGGTTCCAGTGAGCTGGGACTGTGCCGCTGTACTCCAGCCTAGGCAATAGAGTGAGTCTCTGTCTCAAAAACAAAGAAAGAAAAGAAAAGAAAAAAGTATCCTGTTACATTCACTCTGTCCTTCTTACGCTCCTTTTGGTCTCCTATCAACACGACGTGACCAAATTCTCACTTGTTCTTGTTATTTCATGCATGTTCATCCCAACCCTGCAAACCCGCAGGAAGCCAGCCCCCGTGGGCCACAGAACCCAGCTCAGACAGTGCAAGCTGTGGGCCCCCCTGAGCTGTCTCTTTGCCTTTCCTCCCACGGCCAAGCCTCCCTTTCTGGAAGACATCAAGACAAATGGAATGGTAAGCAGAGCTTATTTCTGCATCCCAGGGGGCCCTCGGCTTGAGCATAAACACAGCGTCTGATCTTCCTCCTTCTCCTCCTCCGCGTCTTCTCAGGTCAGCCTCAGTCACCAGACACCCTGGGGGTGGGGCAAGAGTGACAGGAGGCTGAAAGTCCAAGGACCATCTCCTGACCAATAAATGAAAATGTATGCCCTTCGCCCGCCCTGGAGATGCACAGGCAGGAGGGAAATCATTTTCCAAAGCATCTTGTAAAATTCAGCTCTCTCGCAGGCAGACGATAACATGGCTTTGGAAGAATGGGAGGGGTCGCCACCATTCATATCTCCGGAGGTTGTGCTAGGCCCGGGGGAAGACGTGACCAGTCGTGCTTTGCTGCAGAGGGTGATGTGACTCTGTGGAAATGACACCCCCAAGGTGGGCACGTCTGATTCATCTGCGATGATACAGCAGCTGGGGGAGCTGGCGGCTTCCTAAGTCAGGCTGCCTGACGAGAGGCAGGACTCACGGGGGGCCAGGCAGCTAAGGAAATTTACAGCGTGTCGTAGCTGAGGAAAGTGGAATTGAACCTGGGTGATCATCAGCCTGATTAGCTCAGGGCCTCCTGGTGGGAGCCAAGGGCGGGAGGCAGCGCCGGGGAAGTGGAGGTGGGGGTGGGGCGGGGAGTCAGGTCGGCAGCACCAGGGTGGAGCTCCAGGAGTTGGGGTTTGCTAAGGTCAAGAGCACCTGGGGCCCGGAGAAGTGTGTGGAGCAGCAAACCCAGAGAAAACAAGCCCAGGACCCAGGCCTGGGGCT
Source organism: Plecturocebus donacophilus (assembly GCA_004027715.1). Taxonomy (NCBI): domain Eukaryota; kingdom Metazoa; phylum Chordata; class Mammalia; order Primates; family Pitheciidae; genus Plecturocebus; species Plecturocebus donacophilus. The sequence goes on along the minus strand of PVKP010032137.1, from coordinate 380 downwards.
GAGGGCACTGGGACCGGAAGCTGTGTAAACGCAGGGAAGCCAGGAGGGAGGGGAGGCACAGTGGGCAGGAGGGGGGCTCAGAGCCCAGCCTCCCTGAGCTGGCTCAGGGCAGGTGCTGGCCAGGTAAAAGGCTCAACATCGGCTGGGGGTGGTGGCTCATGCCTGTAATCCCAGCACTTTGGAAGGCCGAGGCGAGAGGATCACGAGGTCAGGAGTTCGAGACCAGCCTGGCCAACATGGTAAAACCCCGTCTCTACTAAAAAAAATACAAAAATTAGCTGGGCCTGCTGGTGAGTACCTGTAATCCCAGCTACTTGGGAGGCTGAGGCAGGAGAATCGATTGAACCTGGGAGGCAGAGGTTGCAGTGAGCCGAGATCGC
>PVKP010032136.1:0-26245 GCA_004027715.1 Plecturocebus donacophilus | reverse complement strand
CCTGATTTTTAAAAGCCTGTGATTTTTCTTTTGAGACAAATTCTTGCTCTGTTGTCCAGGCTGAAGTGCTATGGCATGATCTTAGCTCACTGCAACCTTCACCTCCCGGGTTCAAGTGATTCTCGTGCCTCAGTCACTCAAGTAGCTGGGATTACAGGCCCACGCCACAACGCACGGCTAATTTTTTGTATTTTAAGTAGAGACGGGGTTTTGCCATATTGTCCAGGCTGGTCTCAAACTCCTGGCTCCAAGTGATCTGCCCACCTTGGCCTCCCAAAATGCTGGGATTACAATCATAAGCCACCACACCCGGCCAAAAAATATGAATTTTTAAAAGGCTGGAAAGAAATAATCAAAACATCTGTCTCAAGAAGCTAGGAAAAATATCCCAACCAAAGAAATCAAACTGGGTTAAGCTAGTGATGATGATACAATTCCTCTTTTGTACAGTTATGTTTTCCCTCATGGCTAGTATCTGATGATACAAGCACCCATCCATGATCCTTTTCTGAATCAATTATTTCATGGGGGAGGGGACGGTGTCATAAAATGATAATTTTTAAATCCTGTCATTTTTCTACGTGTGTTAACATTCTCCTAATCTAGAAGGAAGCACTTTCCCTCATTAACTGGGATTTTTGGTTACCCAAAACATGGTTTCTGCTGGAAAAGCAGGTAACTGCCTAATTCTTTTCTTCTAATGAAACTATTGCTCCACTCAGTCATTGTTTTGTTGGGTCCAACAGATTTAGAACATATGATTATGTTCTGGTTCGAACTGTTGCTTTGGGTGTTAGTTAAAAAGAATTGGTTTGATTGGATAGTGCTAAATTTGTAATTAATTTGAGGAAAAACATAATACAGAATAGTATGTACAATATAATCCTTACATTTAACTTCTATATTTTCATATAGCTACAAGTATGTATGGGTAAAGTATATGGTTAAGTGTATGGTAAAGGTTGTACTTCAAGTTCAAATAGGGGAAAGGATGATCTCTTCAATAGATGCTTCTGGGAATCTGGGTATCCATATGAAAAAAAGTGAGAGTCCTGTCTTATGCCACTTATTAAATTCCAAATAGATTTTTAGAACTTACAATAGTACTATAGCAGTATAGGGGAGTATTTTTATTTTTTCTTTTTCTTTTTTTTTTGAGACAGGGTCTCATCCTGTTGCCCAGGCTGGAGTGCAGTGGTGTGATCATAGTTCACTGCACCCTCGACATTCCTGGGTCCAAGTGATGCTCCAACCTCAACCTCTCAAGTAGCTGGGACTACAGGCGCGTGCCACCATGCCTAGCTAATTTTTGTATTTTTTTGTATATGTGGGGTTTCACCATGTTACCCAGGCTTGTCTCAAACTCCTAGTCTCAAGAGATCCACCTGCCTTGGCCTCCCAAAGTGCTAGGATTGCAGGTGTGAGGCACCATGCCCGTCTTTAGGAGATTATTTTTCATAAGCTTCAGTTGGGGAAGAAAAAAGCTATAAATAGAAAAACTGATGCATTTAACTACATCAAAATGGAAAAACTTCAGTATATAGAAAGACAACATAAACAAGATTGAAACAAGCTACAGACTGGGAGAAAATATTTGCAACATATAAAACAGAGAAACAAGTACTATCTATACTAAATACAGCCATTCTGTGAAACCAGTAAGATAAAGCTAATATCTTTTGTGCCAGGAAAACAGGCAAAGGATGTGAACAGGCAATTTACAGAGCTACAAGTGACCAATAAACATGTGAACAGAGGCACAACCTCACTACTTAACAGTGAAATGTTTTCTGCAATGTTGTTATACCACTTATCAGTTATCCAATTGAAAAAAAATTTGCAAAGATAATTTTTGCAGCATTGTTTTTTGTTGCTTAAAATTAAAGAAAACATAAATGTCCACCAGTAGAGGAATGGTTAAATAAGCCACACTATAGCCACACTATGTAATACAATGCAACAGTTAAAAAGATCAACATTTACTGACAAGAAAAGAGTCCCAATATATATTGTAGGATGAAAATATCAAGTTGTGAAACATGTGCCATTTGATACCCTCTAACAATATTTCTCTCTCTCTCTCTTTTTTTTTTTTTTTTTTTTGAGACAGAGTTTTGCTCTTGTTGCCCAAGCTGGAGTGCAGTGGCATGGATCTCGGTTCACTGCAACCTCTACCTTCCAGATTCAAGTGATTCTCCTGCCTCAGCCTCCCAAGTAGCTGGGATTACAGGCATGTGCCACCACACTCAGCTAATTTTGTATTTTTAGTAGAGATGGGGTCTCTCCATATTGGTCAGGCTGGTTTTGAACTCCCGACCTCAGGTGATCTGCCCGCCTCGGCCTCCCAAAGTGCTGGGGTTACAGGTGTGAGCCACTATGCCTGGCTAATTTTGTGATTTTAGTAGAGATGGGGTTTCTCCATGTTGGTCAGGCTAGTTTTGAACTTCCAACCTCAGGTGATCCTCCTGCCTTGGCCTCCCAAAGTGCTGGGATTACAGGTGTGAGCCACTGTGCCCAGCCATACTTCTCCTTTTTGAGACAGAGTCTCATCCTTTCGCCCAGGCTGGAGTGCAGTGGCATGATCTCAGCTCACTGCAACCTCCACCCCCTGGGTTCAAGTGATTCTCATGCCTCAGCTTCCCAAGTAGCTGGGATCACAGGCCTGCGCCACCATGCCTGGCTTATTTTTGTAATTTTATAGTAGTAGAGACAGGGTTTTGCCACGTCGGCCAGGCTGGTCTCAAACTCCTGAGCTCAAGGAATCTGCCTGCCTCAGCCTCTCAAAGTGCTGGGATTATAGGTGTGAGCCACCGTGCTGGGCCAGCATGCTGTCTTTGAGATTTATTCATGATGTTGCATGTATCAGTACTTTAATACTTTTTACTGCTGAATAGTATTCTACTGTATATATGTACAATTTGTTCATTCTCTTTTTGTTTCTGAGCTTTAGCTATTATGAATAAAGCTGATATAAACATTCATGTACAAGTCTTTATGTAGGCATGTTTTCATTTTTCTTGGCTAAATAATACTCAGAAGTGAACTTGTTGGGTTGTATGGTAAGCAAATGTTAAACTTCATAAGAAACTGAGACAGATGTCTCCAAAGTGGCTGTACCATTTTAGACCCCTGATGATAACGTATTAGTATTCTGTTTTCTCCATGTTCTCAACAGCATTTGGTGCTGTTAGTCTTTTGATTTCAGCCATTCTAGTGGAAGTATGGTGGAATGTCATTGTGTTTTCTATTTGCATTTCTCTGATTACTGAAGATGTTGAGGACTGGATATCTACCTTTGTGAGTGTCCACTCAAGTTTGTACTCCCTTTTACAATGGATTTTTCTTTTTATTATTTTTTATCATATATATATATATATATATATATATATATATATATATATATATATTTTAAAGACGGGGTTTCACCAAGTTGGTCAGGCTGGTCTTGAACTCCTGACCTCAGGTGATCCGCCCGCCTTGGCCTCCAAAGTGCTTGGATTACAGGCATCAGCCACCATGCCCAGCCCCAGATTAACTTGGATTTTTCTTTTTATTGTTAATTTGTAGGAATTCTTTATGTATTCTGGATATAAGTGCTTTGTCAGATACAGGTACTATATATATATATTTTTTCCAAATCTGTACATTACCTATCCATTTTGTTAATAATGTTTATGGATGAAAAATAATTTAAATTTTGATAAAGCCCAATTTATCAATTTTATCTTTTATTATTAATGCTTTTTGTGCCCTGTCTAAGGCATTTTTGCCTTCCCCAAGGTCATGAAGCTATTCCCCCATTTTTTTTTTTTTTTTAAGATAGAGTCTCACTCTGTCGCCAGGCTGGAATGCAGTGGCTCAATCTCCGCTCACTGCCACCTCCGCCTCCCGGGTTCAAGTGATTCTCCTGCCTCAGCCTCCCGAGTACTTGGGACTACAGGCGTGAGCCACCATGCCCAGCTAATTTTTGTGTTTTTAGTAAAGATGGGTTTTCACCATGTTGGCCAGGGTGGTCTCGATCTCTTGACCTTGTGATTTGCCCACCTCGGCTTCTCTAAGTGCTGGGATTATAGGCGTGAGTCACTGAGCCTGGCCTATTCCCCCATTTTTATGCTAGAAACCTTATGGCTTTGGCTTCTACTTCTAGTATACTAGGAACACGGAAGAGGCATTTGTCCCTCAGAAACAGGTTTTATGGAACAGGCTATCAGATGTAGAGAGAATGCAGAATAGAAAGTAAGACTGCTTGGTAGGGCCAGGCACAATGGCTCATGCCTGTAATCCCAGAACTTTGGGTGGCCCAGGCTGGAGGATATCTTGAGCTCAGGAGTTCAAGACCAGCCTGTGCAGCATAGTGAAGCCTCATCTCTATGAAAAATAAGCAAACAAAAAATTAGCTGAGTGCAGTGGTGCATGCCTATAGTCCCAGTTACTCGGGAGGCTAAGGTGGGAGGATCCTTGAGCCCTGGGAGATCGAGACTGCTGTGAAATGTTATTACGACATTGCATTCCAACCTAGGCAACCACGAAGATCCTGTGAAAGAAAAAAAAAAGGACTTTTTTGTAGGTATCTGCAAAAAAAAAAAAGACTGACAAAGGTTCGAGTTTGGGGGTGGGGGTGAAATGAAAATGGAATGCATAAGTTCCAAACCACTATAGGTAAAATAAATTGATCCAATACAAAGCAGGGGGGAAAAAGGAACAGAAAGGCATGGTAAACAGATAATGCAAAAACAAATGGCAGAAATAAAACCAAAAACATTGTAATAACTATGTGAATTGGTTGCATTCACTTAAAAAGAGACAGTGACTCTTAGAATGTGTTAAAAATAAAGATCAAATAAGACGATGGAAAAAGATAAAACAGGTTTCTAATAGAAAGCAGAAACTGCATTATCCATATAAGACAGAGTAGAATTTCAGACAGAAAGGACTAAAAGGGACACAGAGGGACATTTATTATTAAATGGTTATATTACCTAGAAAATATAACACTTTTAATCTTTTATGTAATTAACAATAGCTTCAAAATACGTAATGTAAAATATGATATAAATATAAGGAAAAATTGTTACATCTACAATCATAGTTGAGAGGCTTAGGATACCTTTTTCAATAATCCACAGATTAGCAAAAAGATAGAGGATTTAAATTCCACACTCGATGAGCTTTAACTAATCTCTCTAATATAAACAACTTTGTACACAACAGAAAATAACATTATTTTCAAATGCACTTGGTTTTAAAAAGTGCTCAGGTATTAGAACATGCTTATTCAATTGGTAAATCCCAACAATTTATTTTTTAAAAAGCAGAAAGAATAATCATAGGGGTTCATGTTTATTATTTATAATTTATTTATTTAGCAAGTATTTATTGAATAATGTCCCAGGCCCTGTTTCAGGTACTGGAAATGTGGTAGCAAATAAGAAGCAATGTCTCAGTTCCCAAGGAGCTTACATCCTAGAGAGAGGAATCAAATAACACATAAGTAAATGAACAAGTAGTAAGTCCTGTAATGATTTCACACCACATACCTGAATCAAAACATTTCATGTACCCCATAAATACATACATCTACCATGTACCCACAAAATTAAAAATAAAAAAAAAATTAAAAAAGAAAGAAAGTCAAACTCAATGATGCCATAGAAGCTGCAGGGATATTTAAAACTGCACAATTAAAGAAGACCTTGAAGAGAAGGTGACACAATATAATGAAATAAAATTAGACATTAATACAATCCCCACACCTAGTCCAAAATTTTAAAAAAGACACTTCTAAATGACTCATGGGTTAAAGAGGAAATAAAAATCATGACTTCAAATTATGTAGATGAGAATGGAAATAAAACCACCAGATGTACAATGTGGGATAAAGTTAGAGTTATTAAGAGGGTCATTTAGGCTTACATATATATTTAATAATAAGGAAGATTCAAATTAAATGAACTAGACTTTTAACTCAAGAATATAGAAAAAGAACAGTAAACTGAATCTTAAGGAAATAGAAGGATGGAAAAATAAAGGTAAGAAGAAAAAGAGAGAAAACAAGACAAGAAGAAAAAAAATCACAATACAATTGACTGATACAAATTGAAGTTATCTGAGGAAAAAAATTGGCAATTCTGATCAAAGAAAAAAGAAGAGACAATAAACAACATTGGGAATTATAATTACAGATATAGAAGACAATAGGAAAAACATAAGAAAATACAAGCCAGAATTCTATAACACTCATATTGAAATTCCAGACAAAATGGATCATATATTAAGAAAATATAGGCCAGGCACGGTGGCTCATGCCTATAATCCAAGCACTTGGGAGGCCAAGGTGGGCAGATCACCTGAGTTCAGGAGTTCAAGACTAGCCTGACCAATATGGTGCAACCCCGTCTTAAAAAAAATAATAAAATAAAATTTAAGTACACATGCACACATATGTTCATTGTGGCACTGTTTACAATAGCAAAGACTTGGAACCAACCCAAATGCCCATCAATGATAGACTGAATAAAGAAAATGTGGTACATATACACCACGGAATACTATGCAGCCATAAAAAAGGATGAATTTGTGTCCTTTGTAGGGACCTGGATGAAGTTGGAAACCATCATTCTCAGCAAAGTGACACAAGAACAGAAAACCAAACGCTGTATATTCTCACTCATAAGTGGGTGTTGAGCAATGAGAATACATGGACACAGGGAGGGGAACGTTATACACTGGATCCTGTTGAGGGGTGGGGAGCTAGGGGAGGGATAGCAGGGGATCTGGGGACTGGGAACGGATAACATTAGGAGAAATACCTAATGTAGGTGATGGGGGGATGGATGCAGCAAATCACCGTGGCATGTGTATACCTATGTAACAATCCTGCATGATCTGCACATCCCCTACCCCAGAACTTAAATTATAATAAAAAAAAAAGAAAAAAAAAGAACATACAAGTAATTAAAACTGGCTCAAGAAGTAGAAAACTTGAATAGACCAATAAAGACATAAATATTATCTTCAGCCTCGTTTTTGGGCAGTATAAAGTTTGCTATCTCCTCTGTTCGCCCTCATTGTACAGTAGTGCTAGTGGCTTCGGTGGTTTGGTCCTTGGACCCGGCAGCCGCCACTGGTGCTAAGCTCCTAGGAAGCCCCTCTCAGTGAGCTCATTGGAGCTTGAACCCATTGTCACCCCTCCGACTCACCGGCAAAAAAAAAAAAAAAAAAAAAAAAAAAGTTGAAGCAGATCGCTCAGGACAGCTCTTCATTTGTGGGCTTAATACAGAAACAATTGAAAAAGCTCTTGAAGCAGTATTTGGCAAATATGGATGAATAGTGGAATTACTCTTGATGAAAGACCATGAAACCAACAAATCAAGAGGATTTGCTTTTGTAACCTTTGAAAGTCCAGCAGATGCTAAGGATGCAGCCAGAGTCATGGATGGAAAGTCATTAGATGGAAAGCCATCAAAGTGGAACAAGCCACCAAACCATCATTTGAAAGTGGTAGACTTGGGCCACCTCCACCTCCAAGAAGTAGAGGCCCTCCAAGAGGTCTTAGAGGTGGAAGAGGAGGAAGTGGAGGAACCAGGGGACCATCCTCATGGGGAGGACACATGGATGATGGTGGATATTCCATGAATTTTAACATGAATTCTTCTAGGGGACCACTCCCAGTAAAAAGAGGACCACCAGCAAGAAGTGGGGGTCCTCCTCCTAAGAGATCTGCACCTTCAGGACCAGTTCGCAGCAGCAGTGGAATGGGAGGAAGAGCTCCTGTATCACATGGAAGAGATAGTTATGGAGGTCCACCTCGAAGAGAACCACCACCCTCTCGTAGAGATGTTTATTTGTCCCCAAGAGATGATGGGTATTCTACTAAAGACAGCTATTCCAGCAAAGATTACCCAAGTTTTTGTGATACAGGAGATTATACACCATCACCACGAGATTATACTTACCGTGATTATGGTCATTCCAGTTCACGTGATGACTAACCATCAAGAGGCTATAGCGATAGAGATGGATATGGTCTTGATCGTGATTATTCAGATCATCAAGTGGAGGTTCCTACAGAGATTCATATGAGAGTTATGGTAACTCACACAGTGCTCCACCTACACGAGGGCCCCTGCCATCTTATGGTGGAAGCAATCACTATGATGTTTACAGCAGCTCACGTGACAGATATGGTGGAAGTCGAGACAGTTACTCAAGCAGCCGAGGTGATCTCTACTCAAGTGGTCGTGATCGCGTTGGCAGACAAGAAAGAGGGCTTCCCCCTTCTATGGAAAGGGGGTACCCTCCTCCATGTGATTCCTACAGCAGTTCAAGCCGCGGAGCACCAAGAGGTGGTGGTGGTGGAGGAAGCCAATCTGATAGAGGGGGAGGCAGAAGCAGATACTAGAAACAAACAAAACTTTGGACCAAAATGCCAGTTCAAAGAAACAAACAAAAAGTAGAAACTATTCTATCATAACTACCCAAGGACTACTAAAAGGAAAAATTGTGTTACCTTTTTTAAATTCCCTGTTAAATTCCCCTCCATAATTTTTATGTTCTTATGAGGAAAAAACCAAAATATGTTTAATTTTATTTGACTTTATGACATTGCTTTTCAATAAACAAATGTTAAATGTGTTAAGACTTGTTGTACTAGTGTTGTAACTTTCCAAGTAAAAGTGTCCCTAAAGGCCACTTCCTATATGATTTTTCCCAGTAAGTGAGGCAAGCAATTGTAAGATCTTCCACAAAACATCTATCCATCTAAAATGGAGAGATGAGTCATTCTGCCTATACAAACAAACTAGCTATTAAAGGGTGGGGGGGTATGCTACTCATAAGATTTCAGGATGTCTTCCAACTAAAACCTCCATGTTCTCAGTATGAAAAACCTGAAATCAGATGCCTATGTAAGGAAATATTCACCCAGTAAACCCAAAAAAGCATATGGATAATGCTGGCCATTTTACCTTTCTGATATTTCCTTGAGAATCTGCAAGAACCTCCCCTTTCCCCTCCCCCAGTAAGACCATTTAACTGTGTGTTAAACAACTACAGAATACTAAATAAAAAGGTTGGCCAAAGCCAACCATGAAAAAAAAAGAGATAAAAATTTTACTACAGGCTGGGCATGGTGGCTCATGCCTGTAATCCCAGCACTTTGGGATGCCGAGGCAGGTGGATCGCTTGAGGTCAAGAGTTTGAGGCCAGCCTGGCCAACATGGCAAAAACCCATCTCTGCTAAAAATACAAAAACTAGCTGGATGTGGTGGCATGCACCTGTAGCTCCAGCTACTTGGGTGGCTGAGGCATGAAAACCGCTTGAACTCAGGAGGCAGAGGTCGCAGTGAGTCAAAATTGCGCCACTGCACTCCAGCCTGGCTGACAAAGTGAGACTCCGTCTCAAAAAGAAAAAGAAAAAAGAAAAATCTTACTGCTAAAAAATAAACAAACAAACAAACAACAAAAGGAAAGAAAGACAATTACCATGCTCAGAATTTTTTTTTTTTAGAAAAGTTCTTCTGCAGGCCTTTAAGGAATGAAAAATTCTCTTCTTATACAAACTGACTCCAGAACATAGAAAACTTCCTAACTAATTTCATAAGGCTAGTATAATTCTATTATAATACCAAAAACTGGAAAAAGATGATACACAGAAAACTATAAACTGATCTCATCTACAAAAATGTAAAATCAGATATTAGCAAATTGAAATCCAGCAATTTATTTAAAAAATAGTCATTACCATGTGAGGTTTATTGCAAGAATTCAAAGGTGGTCTGATATTTAAACATTTTTTATTGGAGTCTGCTATATTAAAATCATATTAAAATATGAAAATCTCAATAGGTACCATAAAACTTTTTTTGATTTTAAATATCCATTCCTGATAACAACTCCTGGCTTTCTAGGAATAGAAGTTTCCTTAACTTGGTAAAGGATTTGTGTAGGAGATGCATGTAAATAAATATTGTACTTAATGATGAAACATGAAAAGCATTCCCATTATAGTCAGGAGCTGGACTCTGCCTATAAGGATGCCTGTTATCACCTTTACTATTCAACATTACTCAGGACTTCTTGTTACATATAATAAGAAGAAAAGATTACATGAATAGTATAAAATATCAAAAGGAAAAACATTAAACTATCATTTACAGACAATATAAATGTCTTTTGAGAAAATCAACAGACAAACTTATAATTAATAATACAAATTCATTAGGGTGGCCTGATACAAGATCAACATTCAGAAATTGTAGCTTTCCTTTGCACCAGCAATACATAATTGGAAAATGGTTAAGAAGAAGCTTCTATGCTAGAAAAGAGGGAAGCTACCACCTCCCCTCACCAGATCTCTCCTAACGTTTAACAAAATGCAGGGAAAAAAACAGCAGAAGAGTGGAGATAATCATCAGCAACCAAAGAAAGGGACACATTCCAATGACATAAACTTCAAAAAATCTAAAGAAACAGTAGATTCCGGAACTAGGCACTGTGGTGCAGTGTGACCAGGCTCTTCCATTCCTCAGAAGCCATACAAGATACATCAAGCACAAGACAAAGAATCTAAACAAGAAGAAAGCATACCACAAAAAACAGAAGGAAATTTCCAAGTACTTTAAATTATAGAACAACGTAATAATAATATGAACTTAATAAACCAAGAATGCAAAGATGAGATGTGAAAGCAGCAGAATTAGGTAAAAAGGAAGATTGCCAACTAAAGAACCCATTAGGATAAAACAACATTATAGAATAAATTATAAACACAATGAAATAGGAAGATGTGGCTAAAAATTGAATTATGAACACAGGAAGGGCTTCAGATAATTACATTGATGGGAGATGAAAAAGAAGAAATTAAAGGAAATAACTATATATACACATATATATGTATACACACACATATCTATTCTTAAGAAAGAATAAAATGTTTACATCTAAAGAGATTATAACGTGGCCTGGGAAGTTTGATTGTCATTTGAAAGTTTGTTATTTCACAGTGCTAGATTCTGAGATGATATTTTATCTTCACTGTACTTTATTGTATTGGGTTGCTTTTTTATAATGAGCATGTATATATACATATATATTTTTTTGAGACGGAGTTTTGCTCTTGTCGCCACCCAGGCTGAAGTGCAGTGGCACAATCTGGGCTCACTGCAACCTCCGCCTCCTGGGTTAAAGTGATTCTCATGCCTCAGCCTCTCGAGTAGCTGGGATTACAGGCGCCTACCACCAGCTAATTTTTGTATTTTTGGTAGAAACAGGGTTTCACTATATTGGGTAGGCTGGTCTCGAACTCCTGACCTCACGTGATCTGCCTGCCTTGACCTCCTAAAGTGCTGAGATTACAGGCATGAGCCACCACGTCTGGCCAACATGCATTTTTATAAAAACAGTGAGATCACTTTTTCTAAAAAATGTAGAGAAAAAGTTCAAAAAGCCACATTTACAATATTAACAAAAACTATGAAATATTGGGGAATATACCTAATAAGAAATGTATAAAATCTATAAAGAAAGCCACACACACACACACACACACACACACACAGAAACACACACACACACAAAAGAAAATGACACAATTTTCTTGAAGAGCACAAAAGAGGATGTGAATAAATTTTTAAAATACTACATGACCCTGGGTGAAAATAGTTTATTACAATCATTTTAATTATTCCTTAAGTTAATCTATAATTTTTTTTTTGACGGAGTCTTACTTGGTTGCCCAGGCTGGAGTGCACTGGCACAATCTGGGCTCACTGCAACCTCTGCCTCCAGGGTTCAAGCGATTCTCATGCCTCAGCCTCCCTAGTAGCTGGGATTACAGGTATGCACCACCAAGCCCAGCTAATGTTTGTATTTTTAGTAGAGACGGTGTTTCACCATGTTGGCCAGGATGGTCTCAAACTCCTGGCCTTAAATGATCTACCTGCCTTGGCCTCCTAAAGTGCTGGGATTAGAGGCATGAACCACTTCACCTGGCTTAATCTATAAATTTTAAGTAAACCTAATGAAAAGTCCAACAACATTTTTAAAAAATGAAACTTGAAACTTCACTTCAAATGCCCAAGGATATCCAAAAATAGTTGGAAAATGCAGAGCAATGAAGGATTTGTCTTCCAAGACACCAAAATTTGCTACAAAGCTACACCAAGTAAGAGTGTGATTTTGAGGCAGTTTATAACTATATGTCTATATATTATCAGTGGAACAGAAAAGTCAATCGATGAAACAAACCTCAGTATAAATGATAATTTAACATATGGTTAAGTTAGCTCTTTAAATTTATTGGTGAATAATGGTATATTATATGAATAGTGCTAGGATTTGGAAGTCACACACACACATACACACACACACTCAAATATATATATGCAATGACCCAGAAGCCATACAACAAAAAATGTTTTTGACCACATCATAATGTAAACATTCTGGAGCTAGGTGCCATGGCTCCAGAATCCAAAGTGCTGGGATTATGGCCCTGGCTCATGCCTGTAATCCCAGCACTTTGGGAGGCCTGGGCGGGAGGATATCTTGAGACTAGGAGTTTGAAATCATCCTGGGGAATATAGTGAGATCCTGTCTCTACAAAAAAGAAAAATTAGCTGGGCATGGTGGCACACATTTGTAGTCCTAGCTACTCAGGAGACTGAGGCAGGAAGATTGCTTAAGCCCAGGAGTTCAAGGCTGCAGTGAGCTATGATCACACCACTGCATGCCTAGCCTGGGAGATACAGCAAAATCCTGTCTAAAAAAGTAGAAAATCTGAATATCAAAAATATCACAAAATTAAAATGTTAATGATAGATTGAGAAAATATATGTACAAACTATGTAATAGAAAAATAATATACAGAAATGTATAAGGAACTATAAACCAGTGAGAAAAATACAGCTGAACAGGAAAATACTCAAAGGATATTAACTAATGCTCAGAGAAGAAATGCAAAAGGATCTTAAGCATGTGAAATTATGCCCAAGATAACAGATATTTAGGAAAAAGTGAATTAAAAGGACAATCTGGGCCAGGTGCAGTGGCTCACACCTATGTGATCCCAGCATTTTGGGAGGCCAAGGTAAGTGGATTGCTTGAGCTTATGAGTTTGAGACCAGCCTGGGCAACATGGCAAAAACCCATCTCTACTAAAAGTACAAAAATTAGCTGGGCGTAGTGGCATGCGCCTGTAGCCCCAGCTACTGGGGAAGTTGAGGTGAGAGGATCACCTGAGCTCAGGCAGGTTGAGGCTGCAGTGAGCTGTGATTGCACCCCTGCACTACAGCCTGGGCAACAGAGTGAGAACCTGTCTCAAAACAAACAAAAAAAGGACAATCCTTTGTTGCCTCTTATATTGGCAATAATTACTAATACAGATGGTTTCCAATTTACGATGATTCAACCTATGATTTTTTGACTTTATTTGATGGTGCAAAAGCAATACACACTCAGTAAAATCTTAACTTCAAGTACCTATGCAACCATTCCGTTTTTACTTTCAGTATAGTATTCAATAAATTACATGAGCTGTTTAACATTTATTATACAATAGGCTTTGCATTAGATGATTTTGCCCAACTGTCAGCTAATGTGAGTGTTCCAAGCATTTTTAAGGTGGGCTAGGCTATGATGATTGGTAGATTGGATGTATTAAATGCATTTTAGATTTATGGAATTTTCTATGAATTTATTGGGACATGACCCCACTATAAGTTGAGAAGCATTTGTGCACAGTGTGTATGAGGATGTGGGGAAATAGATCCTGTCTTATGTTTGATGGGGGTATAAATTGGCCCAGCCTTTCTGGAGGGCAGTTTGGTGGTACATCCATTAACTATATAAAATCTCATATCCTTCTTTTGGCAGTATAAAATCTCATACATTTAACCAAACAATTATATTTATAGTGGAATATACTAAAATTATTCTACCTGTTGGCAAAGCTGTATGTACCAGATTGTTAATTGAAATCTTGCTTTATTAATAAAGCAGATCCAGAACTAATAAAATACAGAAGTTAAAAAGAATGATATGCAGCAGTTAAAAAGAATGAAGCAGCTTTAAGTGTACTGGTATGCAGAGCTCTTTGAGACATAATTTTAAGTGGAAAAAAAAAGCAAGTTGCAAAACAGTATGTTAATTACAATCTTGGCCAGGTGTGATGGCTCATGCCTATAATCCCAGCACTTTGAGAGGCCCAGGTGGTTGGATCACTTGAGGCCAGGAGTTTGAGACAAGCCTGGCCAACATGGTGAAACCCTGTCTCTACTAAAAATACAAACATTAGCTGGGCATGGTGGTGCATACCTGTAATCCCAGCTACTAGGGAGGCTGAGGCACAAGAATCTCTTGAATCTGAGAGGTGGAGGTTGCAGTGAGCTGAGATCGTGCCACTGCACTCCGGCCTGGGTGAAAGAGCAAGACTCCATGTGTATATATATATATATATATATATATATACATATATGTATACATATATATATATGTATACATATATATATACATATACATATATATATATGTATACATATATATATATAAAAGATCTCATTTATTTATTTTAATAAGACATGTATGTGTATATCATGTATACAAAAGGTTAACACACCAAACTTAAAATGGAGAGGTAACTGTGATTCGGGTGAGGATAGTCGTGTTAAAGCAGTACTAGTGCTTTCTCTGGGTTTGAATTTTCTTTTCTTTTTAGAGACAAGGTTTCACTCTATTGCCGGTCTGGAGAGCAGTGGTGCAATCATAGTTCACTGTAAGCTCGAATTCCTGAGCTCAAGCAATTTCCTTGCTAAGTAGTCTCCTGAGTAGCTAGGGCCACAGGCATGCACCACCAAGCCCAGCTATTTTTTTTTTTTTAATAGACAGGGTTTCCCTACGTTGGGAAACCTATGTAGGCTGGTCTCAAACTCCTGGCCTCAAGTAATCCTCCTGCCTCAGCCTCCCAAAGTGGTGGGATTATACGTGTGAACCACCACACTCGGCCTTGGGTTTGAATTTTATACTAGAATTGTACTCTTTCGGAATTTGTATGTAAAATAAACAGCAAATAATAAAACACCCAAATTAGCTTTCCATTGGGGATATATAGACCTAACTCTTTCAGCCACATAGTGTAAATACAACATGATTTATTTAATCTCTCCCCTATCATAGCCATTTTATGTTGTGTCAGATTTTTTTTTGAGATAGTCTCACTCTGTCACCCAGGCTGGAGTGCAGTGGCGCCATCTAGGCTCACTGCAACCTCTGCCCAATGGGTTCAAGCAATTCTCCTACCTCAGCCTCCCAAGTATCTGGGATTACAGGTGCATGCCACGGTGCCTGGCTAATTTTTGTATTTTTAGTAGAGATGAAGTTTCACCATCTTGGCCAAGTTGGTCTTGAACTCCTGACCTCATGATCCACTTGCCTCGGCCTCCCAAAGTGCTGGGATTACAGACATGAGCCATTGCACTGGGCAGCATCAATTTTTTTAAACCTTACAATCAAAAAAAAAAAAAAAAACCCTAAAAAATATATATCTTTGTGAAACTGTGTAGGTATATAGGTTGGCTAAATTCCAAGGAATAGAATTATTGGGTTAAATAATTTGTGAAATATTATAGTTATCATTTAATAGGGTTTGCCAGGCCTGGCACAGTGGCTCATGCCTGTAATATCAGCACTTTGGGAGGTCAAGGCGGGTGGATCACGAGGTCAGGAGTTCGAGACCAGCCTGACCAACATGTTGAAACCCCGTCTCTACTAAAAATACAAAAATTAGCCAGGCGTGGTGCCACACACCTGTAATCTCAGCTACTCAGGAGGCGGAGGCAGGAGAATCGCTTGAACCTGGGAGGTGGAGGTTGCAGTGAGTCAAGACTGCGTCATTGCACTCCAGCCTGGGTGAGAGAGTGAGACTCCGTCTCAAAAATAAAAAAAAAATAGAGTTTGCCAAATTGCCCTATATAAAAAGGTTGCATCAATATCTGAGGAGTGCCCATTTCCTGACAAGCAAGTCAACAATATGATCAAGTTTCTAAAGTTTGAGAAAATCATACTTCAAACACGATAAGGCATAATTGTTTTGATTTGTGTTTCTTTGAAGTTGAGCATCTTTTCATATGTTTCATATGTTTATTAGTAATTTGTATATCTTTTCTGTGAACAAATCTGTTCATGTCTTTTGGCACATTTTTCTATGGGTTATCATTTTACTAATGATAATCATTTTACAAATGATCTGTAAGAGCTTTTAGATTATTACAAATTTAGATAATATATATTATTACAAAGGCTACTTTTGACAATGTTTATGGTTTTTTTTTTTTTTTTTACTTTACCGAAGTTTAAAATTTTTATGCAATTAATTTGTCAGTATTTTCCTTTGGTGGAGAAAGTAAGTTTATCACAGGCAACTGAGTTCTGAAAAGCCATTAGTAAGGTTGTAAGGCACTAGGACTTCCTTGCTTGCCTGCTGAAAGGGCCTTCTCCACATAGGCGCCCCTCACAGTGGAGCCCCTCCCTCTGAGGTGTCATATTTCAATGCTAAGAAAGAGGCTGACTAGAGGGTCTATATTTAGAGTATGACTCCTCATCCGGGACAGGTGGATGCGTGGGGACTAACTTCTGCAGCGAGATTTCAACAGTGTCATGATGGAATGAAAATTCCACCTGTTAAGCCTCCTTTCCATCCGTGCTCCAGCAGTTGGTCTTTCCATGGGTGTGGTGAGGCTGATCTGATTACATACTTATGTAAAATCCAAATAAAGCCCCTCAAATGGAAAACAGGTTAATTTGGGAAGTCACTAGTAAAGCACTAGGTTCATCAGGAGTTGGGTCTTAAATAAATCCTCTAGGAGTCTTCTCTGAAGAAGGTCTCAGACCCCTGAAAAAAGATGCTAAGTTCAGCCAGAACCACAAAAGTTACAAATCACTTGTGTAAAATTGTTAAGATTAGAATACGAAATGTCTTTCCAAAGGTTAATTCATAGGTTATATTGAAAACGTACTGGTTTTGCTCAGGACAATTTTGTATTTAAAATGTCAAGAATTACTAGTCTGTTTTGAAAGCAGTGAAATAGTTTACAGTAACTAGAAAACATTTTTTAAATGTGGCACAAAATAATGTAAATAAATGAATGAGTTTTTTTTTTGTTATTTTTATACCCTGATTTTTTTTGTGCCAAGTGAAAATGGCTATGCTGTATTTTTCCTATGACAAAATTAGAAGAGAATGTCATATTAAAAGAAAAAAAAGGAACACAAAAAAGAAAATTAAAGCTCTACTTGCACTTTCTGCTTTCCTTCTTGATACCCCCTTCCGCAGCCCATTTGGTGCAGGCATTGTATTTAGAGAGAGCAGGTCGTGTAGGGGGAGGGTGGGGAGTTCTGGTCTCATAGCCTAAGAGAGAAAGAAACGATTCCTCAAAGGAGAAGCAGGAAAGGCCACCGTCAAGGTCTAGGAGTGGGTAGGGGGTTGCAGAGCCTCCCCGGTAACTGAAGATGGGTCAACTCCAACCGCAAGGCGCTGATGCCACTTGTGGGCTCTCAGATTGCAGAGGGCTGAGATGAGTGCCAAGGGCTTGCTCACTGGGGCACGGCGCACAGAGCGGAGAAGGGGGATGTCTGTGCGTGCGGAGTGGGGGAGGGGGGTTCCTAGTGACTGGCCGCCGGCCCTTGAGGGGTGGTGGGTGGTGGTGGGGAGGAGGGAGAGCTCGGTAGTGACGCGCGGCCCTCACGTGACCCGGAGCTGCAGAAAGACGCAGCCTTCGGTGCAGTCGTCACTCGCTTCTGGCTACCAGCTCCCCGCTGCCCTGCGCTCGGCGGGCTGGCATCGGGCCCGGGGAAAGCAGAGCAGGTAAGGGCCTCGGGGCCCACTAGCCCTGGCCAGGCCGGCAGCGGCTCACCGACCCCGGCAGACGTTACGGGGCTTGCGGGGGCGGTGGTCTTGCTGCCTCAAGTTTGAGGAGCCTTTGCCTCTGATTCTCGCGAGCCCCCCTGCCCCCGCCTACCTCTGTGCAGGCAAACCGTGGGCTTTGATTTGTGGGCAGATTGCTCCACCAGAGGGAAATACAGAGATTGAGATGCCCATTAGCTGTAATCACTGGCCACACATGTCCGCTCGGTTCCTGCTTAATTTAATGAAAGGGATGCGCCACGGTGGCGTTTGCAGAGAAAATGGTGGGCCTTAGAGACTGGACGGCGGGGTTGGTAGGGGTGGTGTTTCAGACTGTGGGGAGGGACTTTTGATAACCAGGTTCCTGAACCTGGAAAGGCAGGTATCGGGATCTATGACCTGGGTGCTAGAACAACACTAAGTGGCTTTACTCTCTCCTGTCAGACAGTAGTTCGGTGTGACATTATTTGCGGCGAGGAGAAAGGAAGAAGGAGAGGAGGAAATTGCACTAGTCAAGGAGGTTAGTGTGAGTACAGGCACTGTTTAAACTATTGGAGTTCTATGTGAATTATACGACAGGAACTTAGGCGCGGCTGCCTGATTGGGATGTGGGGTGGGGTTAGCTTGGGGACTTTCCCTACACTGCATTTTACTTACCAAGCTTAGGACTTTTAAATTGTGTGTTGAAGACCAATAAAGACAGTAAACTTTTCTATGGATGCTTTCATTTGCATTTCAGATAATATTGGAAAAAATATACATTGTATCAAAGAATATTACTTACAGCCTTTGGCAGGGAGGGATAGTGATTTTGTAGAAGCAAAAGACTTCCCCTTTCGCTTTTCTCTTCTGCTGGAGACTCCTAGAGATAGGTTGAAAGGGATGTGGACAGTAGTAGGTTGTGATTCTAGGTATGGGATCTAGGGGCTCCCATCTCTCCTGCCATCCTCCAGTTTTCCAGATCCCTCTACTTACCTGACCATCTTGGTGAAGTAAATGATGGGCTTTTGGGGAAATCCCTAGAAACCTACAGGTGGTTTTAAAATAATTTGCCTTGCTGGGCCTGATGGCTCTCGCCTGTAATCTCAGCACATTGAGAGGCCCAGGCAGGAGGATTGCTTGACCTCAGGTGTTCAAGACCAGCCTGGGCAACATAGCGAGACCTTGTCTCTACATACAATTAAAAAATTAGCTGGGCATGGTGGCACAGTCTGTAGTCCCTGCTACTTGGGAGGCTGAGGTAGGAGGATCTTTGAGCCTGGGAGGTGGAGACTGAGGCGAGCCATGATTGGGCCACTGCACACCAGCCTGGGTGACAGGGTGGGACCTTGTCTCAAAATAAATAAATAAAAAATAAAATAGCCTCGGTCTGTTGCCTTTTATTTTTTTCCTGCCTCCCTTTTCCGTCTTTTTCATTTCAGTGCTGGGGAAACCCCAGGCCTTTTTCTGCCAGCAAATGGGTCTCTAAATCCAGATAGGCAGGTACAGGGACCCATGTTTTAGATGGTAAAGTGTCACAAGTACTTAACATCCACTCTCTTCTTTTTCTCCATCTGTTCTAAGGTCTTCCCATAGGCCTGCAGTAAGGCTGTCTACCACTGGAAGCAAGGGAAAAAGGAGGAGACCAACCTAGAAACATGGAGGTTGGTATGAAGCAGGGGCAGTCTCTGGGGATGACAAGAGAAGGTGGGCATTCAAGGTGACTGAGATTTAAGAGGGTCTCAGTGGAGTGCTGTATTGCTGCAGGGCTGCCACGCCTCCCATGAATTTCAGTGCAGGAAATGATAGGAATACTGGGGTAAGGGTGGGCTGGAGTATGACTAGGAGAAGACTTGAGGTGGGGACCATGAGATGATACACATTAGTATATTGAACCTGGGCTCTGGTGAGGCAGACATTGGGGTCATAAACCAGGGTACTTGTCTGTTCTACCAGGGACTCAGTTTCCATTACCTACTCTTTGTTTACTTGTCCATAGATCTGCCTGCATGTCTACTGCAGGACTTGAGGTCACTGGAAGCAAAGAAACAAAGAGGAGATTGCTCCTGATCAGTATAGAGTGGTAAGAGTGTGGGGACTGCCTGGGCAGACCTCTAGGGTGGGTTGATGGAGACCAGTTTGCATCCAGTAAAGACCAGTGACCAGTTAGGAGGATCCTCAGTCTCTGCTTTTCCAGCTACCTTTTTCACCATCCCTGTCACTTACTCCATACCCTCACCTTAACTCTGGTACAGGGTAAAGAGTGTGACAGCATCTTGGGGGTTGGAGTGAACTGAGAAGTGTAAAAGGTAGTTTGCTAATAATATGCCTGCCCTATCAATAACAAACTCTCTACTCCCATCTGTCCCTCCATCTGTCTGTCTGTCTCTAGATCCAAAGATCTCATGAATTTATATATCTACTTCAGGGTGTATTGCCAAGGGAAGCAAGAGGAGAGGCGGGAATTACCTCAGATCATTACAGGTTGGTATTAGGGTGGGACCCTGTAGACTGGTGACTGGAGTAGGTCCAGTAGAAATCAAAGTCTGGGGCTTCTCAGTTGCTCCTGTTTATTGTCAGACCTCCTTCCATCCTTCCCACTGTTCATTTGATGTATGGAAATGTGTATAGATGTACCTTGGAAGAAAATCATTGGGCATTGGGGAAGGTGGAGAGAAGATGAAATAAGAGGAATGGAGAGTCTGCTAATCATCCTCTCTTCCACCAAGCACATGATTCGATCTTTTTCTGTTCCTCTGTGTATCTATCTATATAATGCAACAAAATCAGAAGAGAAATTTTAGTCCATTTCCTTCCTTCACTTCTAGGTCCAACTCCAGTGGCAGCTGTAGTGGCCTTTGAGTGGCTGAAGACCAGCACCCTCACAGGCCTACATCCACAACTACCACTCTCTTTACTCCAGTCCGAGTACGCTCTACCATACCTTATTTGTGCCTTCAGCAAGGGTGATTACATGGGCCGCATTCAGGAAGTGGGCTGGGTGACTGCAGGACTGGTGATCTGGGCTGGCACCTGCTACTACATTTACAAATTAACCAAGGGAAGAGCCCAGAGTGTGAGAACACTTGCCAGAAATGAATCCACAGTTAAGATGGAAACTGTGGTTGAGGTACAGAACCAGACCTTGGCCATAGGTGAAGCAGAGATTGAGACTAAATCCCAGGCTGGGATTGAAGCAGAAACTGGAGCAGGAGGTGGGCCTGGGGCTGAAGTAGAGACCAAGGCCACTGCTATAGCCAGACACAAAGCCAACTCTCAGGCCAAGGCAATGATCGGGGCAGAGGCAGAGATTCAATCTGAGTCCAAAGTGGTGGCTGGAACACTGGTCATGACAGAGGCAGTGACTCTGACTGAGGCCAAGGCCAAAGCCAGGGAAGTGGCCATGAAAGAAGCAGTGACCCAAACTGATGCTGAGACTGGCAAAATAGTTAAGAAAGAAGCAGTGACACAGACCAAGGCTAAAGCTTGGGCATTGGTTGCCAAGGCAGAGGCCAAGAGAGAAGCAATGACGCAGACCAAAGCTGAAACTCATATATTGGCTGAAAAAGAGGCAGAGATTAACAGAGTAATGGTTACACAGAGTGAGACCTTGGCAGTACCTGGGGAAGTGGCCAAGATGGGGGCCACGAACAAGACTGGAATTGTGGATGAAACCAAGACAAGAGCTCTGGAAGAGACTGTGAGTGTGGCTAAGACTCAGTCTGAGGCCAGGCCTGGTTCCACAGTTGATGCTAGGGGAAATCCCAATGGCATGTCCAGGGAGGTGGCTGGAGTGGACATGAAGTCCTGTGCACAGTCTCAGGCTGTGACCAAGATCCAGGGTGATGACATGCCTGGTGCTAGGGTTGAAGACATGGGGAACTGCAAAACCATGTCTAGGGAAGAGTCTGGGGCAGACATGAGGGTTTCTGTTCAGCCTCAGATTGTTGCCACAACCCAGACTGAGGCCATTCCTGGGGCAAAAGTTGATGCCGGGGGTAACACGAATGCCATGTGTAAGGTGGGGGCAGGGGCAGATGTGAGAACTTGTATACAACCTCAGACTGTGGCCAAGAAACAGGCTGAGGTGACGTCTGGTGCCAGGGCTGATGGCAGGGGAAATACCAATGTCATATCTAAGGCAATAACTGGAGCTGACATGAGAGCTGCTGCTCAGCCTCAAGCTGTTGCTAGTGCTCACGCTGAGGCCATGTCTGATGCCAAGGTTAAGGAGAGAGGCAATCCTAATGCCATGACTAAAGCAGGGGCCAGGACAAACTTGAGGGCCAATTCCCAGGTTGAGGCCGTGCCTAATGCCAGAGATAAGAGCAGAGGCAATCCCAGTGTTATGGCTAAGATGGGGAATGGGGGAGACATGTCCTGTACACAGCCTCAGCTTGTGACCATTGTTCAGGCTAATGCCTTGTCTGATGGCAGAATTAAGGTCAAGGGCAATGTTAATACCATGCCTAAGGAAGGATCTGGGATGGATATGAAGGCTCAGGGTATGGCCCAGAGCCAGGGTGAAGCCTTACCTAATACTAGAGGTAAGTCTAGGGCCAAAGCCAAAGCCAAGTGCAAGACAGGGGCCGGGATGGACATGAAAACCTGTGTACAACCTCAGGCTGGGGTCAAGACCCCAGCTGAGGCCTTGCCTGATTCCAGGGTTGATGGTAGGGGCAATCTTAATGCCATTTCTAAAGCTGGGACTAAGGCAGACCAGAGGGCCTGTGGTCAGCCCGTGGTTATGGCCAGTCCCCAGGGTGAGGCCTTGCCTAGTGCCAAGAATAAAGCCAAGGGCAATCCCCATGCTGTGCCTAAGGTGGGGGCTGGGGAAGGTACAACAGACTCTGCCCAGCCTCAGGCAGTGGTCAGTTTCCAGGGTGAGGCCTTGCTTGGTACCAAGAATAAAGTAAAGGGTAATCCCAATGCTGTGCTTAAGGCAGAAGTTGGGGCAGGTGCAATGGGCACTGCTCAGCTTCAGATTTTGGCTGGTTCTAAGGGTGAGGCCTTGCTTGATTCCAAGAGTAAGGCCAAGGGCAATTCCAATGCTATGTCTAAGGCAGGGGCTGGGACAGATACAATGGGCTCTGCCCAGCCTCAGATTGTGGCCAATTCCCAGAGTGAGGTCTTGCCTGGTGCCAAGAATAAGGTCAGAGGCAATCCCACTACCATGCCTAATTCAGGGGCTGGGCCATATATAATGGACTCTGCCCAGCCACAGGCTGTGGCTAGTTCCCAGGGTGAGGTCTTGCCTAGTGCCAAAACTAAGGTCAAGGCCAATCTTCACCCTCTGTCTAAGGCAGAGGCTGGGATGGGTGCAACAGGCTCTGTCCAGTCCCAGGCTGTGGCTAATTCCCAGGGTGAGACCTTGCCTGGTGCCAAGAATAAGGTCAGGGGAAACTGGAACACTGTATCTAAGGCAGGGGCTGGGATGGATACAACAGGCTCTGCCCAGCCTCAAGCTTTGGCCAATTCACAGGGTGAAGTCTTGCCTGGTGCCAAGAATAAGGTCAAGGGCAATCCCAATGTTGTGTCTAAGGCAGGGGCCAGAGAAGATACAACAGGCTCTGCCCAGCCTCAGGTTGTGGCCAGCTCCCAGCATGAGACTTTGTCTGGTGCCAGGAATAAGGTCAAGGGCAATTCCAATGCTATTTCTAAGGCAGAGGCTGGGTCAGGCATAATGGGCTCTGTCCAGGTCCAGGTTGTGGCCAGTTCTCATGGTAAGGCCTTGCCTGGGGCCAAAAATAAGGTCAGGGGCAATTCCAATGTTGTGCCTAAGGCAGAGGCTGGGGCAGATACAGTGGGCAGTGGCCAGCCCCAAGCTATGGCTAATACTCAGCGTGAGACCTTGCTTGGTGCCAGGAATAAGGTCAAGGGCAATACCAAAGCTGTGCCTAAAGCAGGGACTGGGGCAGGCACAAGGGACTCTGCCCAGCCTCAGGTTATTGCCGGTTCCCAGGGTGAGACCTTGCCTAGGGCAAGGGACAAGGCTATGCCCAGTTCTGAGGCAGAAGTGACAGCAGAAGATGAGGTCTATGCAAAGCCTGAGGCTGAGGCCATGCCCACTTCTGAGAGTGAGGGTGGGTCAGGCGCTCAGGCCTGCAGAAAGACTCAGCCTGACATCCATGACTACTACTGGAATGGGATTGGTGTTGAGGATTGGATTGCCGCTGAGCGGTGGATCAAATTTAGGTTTCAGACGATTGATGGAGACTGGGAAAATGGTGTGCCCTGGGCTGATGATGAGAATGAAGCCAGTACTGGGTCCTGGAGTGGGGCTAGTGATAAGGCTGGGATTATTAGCTCTTGGGCTGTGGCTTGTGATGAGACCAGTGTTAAGTCCTGGGCTGGGGCCAGCGCTGAGAATGAGGTTAGTATTGGGACCTGGGTTAGAGCTGGGGAGCAGGCCAGTGGAGGGCTCTGGGTTGGGGGTCAGACTAGTGAGGGGACCTGGGCTGGGGACAAGGCCAGTGGAGGGGCCTGGACTGTGACTGAGAACCAGGCCAGTGGGGGGGCTTGGGTTGTCACTGGGAATCAGGCCTTTGGAGAAATTTGGGCTATGGGTCAGGCCAGTGATGGGTCCTGGCCTGGGGGACAGGCCAATGGGGTGTCCTGGCCCGGGGGTCAGGCCAGTGGGGTGTCCTGGGTTGGGGAACAGGCCATTGGGGGGTCCTGGACTGGGGCTGAGAACCAAGCCAGTGGAGGGTCTTGGGCTGTAGTTGGGGCTGGGAATATGAGTAGTGTTTCATACTGGGCTGGGGTTGTGGACCAGGCCAGTGGAGGGTCCTGGGCTGGGATTAGCGATCAATCTGGTGGTGGGTCTAAGCCTAGATTTGAGGATCAAGCCAGTGGAGAAGGGTCCTGGGCTGGGGCTAGTGGCCAGGCTAGTGGAGGGTCAAGGATGGGGCCTGAGGAACAGTCCAGTGGAAGGTCTTGGGCTGACACTGCAGACCAAGCCAGTGGAAGGTCTAGGCTGGGCCATGTAGATCAATCCAGTGGTGGGTCCTGGGCTGGGACACTTGATCAGTCTGGTGGTGGGTCCAAGCCTAGATTTGAAAATCAGACCACTGAAGAAGGGTCTTGGGCTGAAGCTGGTGGTCAGGCTGGTGGAGGGTCCAAGTTGGGACCTGAAGACCAGTCCAGTGGAAGGCCATGGGCTAACTCTGGGGATCAAATCAGTGGAGGATTCTTGGTTGGGGTTGTGGACCAGGCCAATGGAGGGTCCTGGACTGGGGCTGGGCATCCGGCTAGTGGTGGACCAAAGCCTATATTTGAGAATCAGGCCAGTGGCAGAGGGTCCTGGGCTGATGCTGGGGACCAGGCTGTTGTAGATTCTAGGCTGGGGCCCAGAGACCAGTCTAGTGCAGATTCCTGGGCTGGCACTGGTGATCAGGCCAGTGGGTGGTTCTGTGTTTGCCCTGGGAGTCAGATGAATGGAGGGTCTTGGGGTGCAACTAGTGGCCAGGATGTTGGAGGGTCTAGGCCAGGGCCCACAAACCAGTCCAGTGCTGTGTCCTGGGATAGCGCTGGGAGTCAGGTCAGTGGAAGCTCCTGGACTGGGATTGGGGCTGTGGATCAGGCTGCTGGTTGTTCCAAACCTGGATTTCAAGATCAGGCCATTGGAGGAGTGTTCTGGCCTGGTGCTGGGGACCAGGCAGGTGGAGGCTCTAGGCCAGGGTCTGAGGATCAGTCCAGTGGAAGAGGTTCCTGGGGTATGGCTGGTGGCCAGGTCCTTGGAGGATCTAGGCCAGGGCCTGCAGATCAGTCCAGTGGTGGGTCCTGGGCTGGCACTGGGAATCAGTCCAGTGGAAGGTCCTGGATTGGGCCTGGGGATCAGGCTGGTGACTGTTCCAAGCCTGAATTTGAGGATCAGGCTTGTGGAGGAGGCTCCTGGGCTGGTGCTGGGAACCAAGCCAGTGGAGAATCCTGGGCTGGATCTAGGCCTGGGAATGAGGCCATTGAAGGGTCTAAGACGGGATCTGAGGACCAGGCCACTGGAGGACCCTGGGCTAGATCTGAGGACCAGGCCAGTGGAAGGTTCCAGGTCAGTGTTGAGGTAGAGGCCAATGAAGGATTCTGGTTTGGGCCTGGGGCTGAGGCCTTTATAGGGTCTTGGTGCTGGACAGAGGAAAAGGTTGATATTGTGTCTAGGCCTGATGATAAAGATGAGGCCACTACTGAATCCAGATCAGGGGCTGGGGAAGAGGCCATCATTTTTTCTAGGATTGAGGCTGAGAACAAGGCTAGTAGTGGCTCCTGGATTAGATCTGAGGAGGTGGCTTATATGGGCTCCAGTGTGGGGGCTGAGGCTGGGGCTGAAGCTGAGGCTGGAGCTAGGGCTGGGGCTGGGGTTGGGGCTGAGACTGG
>PVKP010032135.1:0-26246 GCA_004027715.1 Plecturocebus donacophilus | reverse complement strand
TTTAGTAAATATATAGTATATGTAGTATATATACACTATATATTACATATAAATATATATTTACTATATATAGTATAAGCATATTTAGTGTGCATATATATATACTAAATATATAGCACATAAATATATGTATACTGTATTGTATATAAATATATAATACATGGTTATATTATCTTTTTAAGTTTAGTTAATATATACTATACAGTGTATATAAATATACAATAAATAGTTACATCTTTTTTAAGTTTAGTAAATATATACTATATAGTGTATATATAGTATAATAGTAAATATAATACACATAGTATATGTATATTATATATTTACTGAATTTAAAAATATATTTTGCTAGAAGTTTTTCTTTGTCCTTTCCTATATACAATGAAGACAAATGAGAGCATTTGGGTTTTCTATTCTCTGAGGTCTACGCTAAAAAAAGAATCAAAATTTAGATTTGATGATAGTAAAATAAAAAAGCTATTAAAGTTCATACATTAGAAAGATTTTTTGTTTGTTTGTTTTTGAGTTGGAGTTTCACTCTTGTTGCCCAGAGTGCAGTGCAACGGCACAATCTTGGTTCACTGCAACCTCCACCTCCTGGGTTCAAGCAATTCTCCTGCCTCAGCCTCCTGAGTAGCTGGGATTATAGGTGCCCACCACCATCCCCAGCTAATTTTTTGTATTTTTAGTAGAGTTGGGGTTTCATCATGTTGGCCAGGCTTGTCTTGAACTCCTGATCTTAGGTGATCCACCCACTTCAGCCTCCCAAAGTTCTGGGATTACAGGCGTGAGCCCCCGCGCCTAGCCTGAAAGATGATGTTTTTATAAGACCTTAGCAGTTGTGAGAAAATCTTCTATGTCACAATCAATGAATTTGTTTTGTCTGAGTGTTCAAAAGGAAATGTTTTTATTCCCAATTCTGGTTTTGTACAATTGTATAATTAATGGAGATGATTATAAGGGTGAATTTACATGTGTGTGAGAGGTGGTGGTGATGGGGGGACCAATTACAAATTGTAAATTAGGGAAATAAGATTCCTTTTTATTTAAAAGTACAGAAATAACATATACTGGTTTCAAGTAGGGATATGACAGTTAAAAAGAAAGGATTGTAAAACTGAAGACAGGATTTTAAGACTTTAGGATTGTAAGCCTGAAGCTAAATTGATTTATCTGTTTGTTTGTTCATTATTTTTTAGAGATGGAGTCTCATTCTGTCACTCCAGCTGGAGAGCAGTGGTGCAATCATAGCTCACAGAAACCTCAAACTCCTGGGCTCAAGTGATACTCCTGCCTCAGCTTCCCAGGTTGCTAGGAATACAGGCATATACCACCATGCTCAGCTATTTTTTTTTTTTTTTACAAAGATGAGATCTTGCTATGTTGCCCAAGCTGGTCGTTAACTCCTGGCCTCAGGTGATCCTCCCACCTTGGCCTCTGAAATGCTGGGATTACAGGCCTGAGCCACCACACTTTGCCTGAATTTATTTTTATAGCTAAATAAACAAGTGTCAGTCAGATAGGAGTTGATTGGTCTCCTAAACAAAGGAAAAGAAAAATCCCTGAAGAACATTTTGGGTATGCTCATCCAACACTGAGCAGAGAAAGAGACTTGGAAAACTTTATAAATCGCTTTCCCAGTGACAAATGTAACCTAATTTTGAAACTGGGTGCATCATTTCTCTTACTGATAATTATTCAGTTATTTAACTTATTCCCTTTGTTTCATTTTCATGTTCGTTACTCAACCTGGTAGTTGTAATTTTTCTTTCTTCCCATGGAGGTGTACCCATAGGGAGAGGATATGTAATAGACGTATTGACTTGGGTATTCTGTTCTCTCGAACAGGAATATTTTCATTATAAATCCAAATGCTGATGTTCAGTCTTTATGCATCAGATCCTATTGAACTTGGTTAATAGGAGCTTATGCTAAGCATACCTACACTAATCATTAAGCCCTTGGGGAATAAGATCTTACAGGCACTTTAGTGACATTATCAAGGTAATGGCACAAATTACTAATATATTTCTTCCAAAGACCTCTGCATAATTGAGCACAGTTTTCTGTCAACTTATCATCAAAGCAATGGCTGCTTATTTCAAGAATCAATTGAGTTACTGTGAAATAATATTCATAGAGGTCAAGCACTGTGGCTCAACCTTGTAATCCCAATACTTTGGGAAGCCAAGATGGAAGGATTGCTTGAGCCCAGGAGTTCAAGACCAGGCTGGGAAATGCAGGAAGATCCCGTCTCTACAAAAAAAAACATTTTTAATTAGCTAGGCATGGTAACATACTCCTGTAGTCCCAGCTACTCAAGAGGCTGAGAGGGGAGGATCAGTTGACCCCAGGAGGTTGAGGCTACAGTGAGCTGTGATCATACCATTGCCCTCCAGCCTGAGTGACAGAGCAAGACCCTGTCTTAAATAATAATAATAATATTTATAAAGAGCTTTGCTCTCCCAGGAAAGAAAAACGATTTCCATTTGTTAATTTACAAAATCAAATAAATAGGATAAATGTGAATAGGTCTTGACCTGGGAACACAAATAATTTTGTTCTGCTGTTATAAAATACTTATTTTGCAGATGGAATCACCTTTAATGTTGAAAAGGAAACTGTATCTTTAAAGTAACTTTAAAAATTAGATGGAAATAAAATTGATAAAATATTTAAATTCTTGGAAAGTATTTTTAACCCACAAAAAATCAATTTGGGAGCTTTTGAAAATCATTTAAATGTTTTGAATACATGAGAAATATTAAAATCGAACTATTTTGCAATTGCTATGTAGAAATTTCATTTTTTTTTTCCTCTTCTAGGTCTTTGAAAAAAAGTTTTTAATGCATATACCCCTAAGGAAAATATCAAAATCTGAATCTTGGACAATCATACTGTATGTAAAAATTTATAGTAGGTTTGTTCATTGGAGAAAATGTAAATTTGTCAGAAGCTAAATTTGGAAGTGGTGATAATTACAAGTAAAATGAAAGAGATAATTGTGGGGAGTAGAAAAGTTCCTTTTTAAAGTTTCCTTTCTTGTTAAAGAATAAATCATAAGTGTGCTAATAATTCTTTGTTAAGCCCTATTCTATGTAGCTGTTAAACATGCCATGCTTACAGGCATGTAGTACATTCGATGTCCTTGTACTTTAACCAAGATACCTCTGCTGGACATGCTCACAGGCATGTCCCAGCTCTCCATTGCTTTTACCTGTTTAGAAAAGTTTTAAGTTGTTAGCCAGTCGGGTTTTAAATTGTGAGGTCTGGCTCCAGCCAACAGAGATCAGACACAGCAGTGAGGACAACCCTAAATGCATAACGAATAAATTTGTGTTTTCCTTTGTTTATTGTACTCTTGTGGCAAAATGGCTAGTGAGAGTACCCTTCCTGCAGTCTAGGAAGTAAAAATTGCATTGCTGAAAGATCTTTTGTCTCAGTGCTAATTTTTCTTTATGGCATAGAACATCTATTTCCAACTTCTATTTCCAACATAATAATAATGATAACTAATATTGAAAATCAGGCTGGGCGCAGTGGCTCATGCCTGTAACTCTAGCACTTTAGGAGGCTGAAGTGGGCAGATCATGAGGTCAGAAGATCGAGACCATCCTGGCTAACACGGTGAAACCCCATCTCTACTGAAAATACAAAAAATTAGCTGGGTGTGGTGGCACGCACCTATAGTCCCAGCTACTCTGGAGGCTGAGGCAGGAGAATTGCTTGAACCCAGGAGGTGGAGGTTGCAGTAAGCCAAGTTCGCAACATGTACTCCAGCCTGGGCAGAGTGAGACTCTGTCTCAAAAAAAAAATGTGTCGTGAATAATTTTTTCTGTATAAATATATATATTTACAGTTTATTTGTTTGAATGAGGATTCTTGGAAAGTCCATACATTGTATTAACAATTCATTGATATATCACTTAAGATTCTCTTAATCTATTGCTTCCTACTCAATCTCTTTTATTTATTCAAAATGATTTTTTAACAGAAATCAGGTTGTCGTGTTGAGTTTTCTACATCCAGATTTTACTGACTGCTTTGCCACAGTGTAGTAATGCTCCCCTGCCCTTAATTTCCATAAACTGGTAGTTGGATCTAGGCTTGATTAGATTCTGTTTTGATTTTTATTTTTTGGTGGTGAGGGGCAAGACTTTTTAAAAAGTATACTGTGTACTTTAATAAGAAGGTTCATAATGTCTGCTTGACTCTTTGTGATTTAAGATGCTACTGATGATCATTGCCCAGATCTATTTGATTTACTAAGGGCTGCAAAGTGGTGATGTTTTAATTTTATCATTCCCTCTTCATTTATTAGCTAGAATATTTCTACAAAAAGAAAATTGCCCTTATTAACTTTTTCCACTGAAGATGTCCCCATGTCCTTAAATATTCTTTCAAAATATTGTGTTTAAAAATTGTAGGCCAGGCATGGTGGCTACACATGTAATTCCATGACTTCGGAGGGCCCAGGTGGGAGGATTGCTGGAGTCCAGAAGTTCAAGACCAGGCTGGACAACAGAGTGAGGCATGTCTCTACAAAAAATAAAAGATAAAATTAGTGGAGTATGGTAGCATGTACCTGTAAAGTACCAGCTACTTGGGAGGCTGAAGTAGGAGGATCACTTGAACCTGGGAGGTCAAGGCTGCAGTGAGCCATGATCACACCATTTTACTCCAGCCTGGAGAACAGAGGTGAGACTCAGTCTCAGGAAAAAAGGCTATAGTGTGTTATTTCTTAAGTATGTACCATACTTCATATACCCACTCCCTAACTGCTGGAAATTTATAATGTTTCTGATTTTTCATTCTGTAAACATTGATGAGGTCAACATTCTTATATGTTTTTTACACATATATCTTTATTTAGATATCTGGTTATTCAATTAGAATAGAATCCTACCAGTGGAAGTCCAAGGGATAAACAGTTTTGTAGCTTCCTACTAAATATTAAAAAGCTTCTTCTCAAAATGTACCAGTTGACTCCCTCTATCAATGAGAGTTCCTGTTTCTCTAAATCCTTACCATTCCCACATATTTAATGTGTTTGTGCTCCATGTTTTATGTTAACTGTAAATGGTTTGAATTAGGATGCATCTACTATACAGCGAGAATATTCAAGGTTCGGTATTTTATTTTACAGAGTACAGAGAAATGAGGCAAAACAATTGCTCACATATGAGAAAATAAAAAATTAATCTGTAGAACTTCAAAACCATGAAGAACTATTGAGCTACTTGGTAGGTCTCATGATTATTCATCTATTGTTTTCAGGAACTAATGGTAATTATAGAGTGTGCATATGTGACTTATTTTTCCAAAAATGTTGAAGTAATGTTTTTAAAATGTAAATTTCAGACTATAAATGTAATATGCTAATAGCAAAATACTGCTCTGAGGAATAGCCTTTTAGAAATAATGTTCCAGGCTCTGCAATTGTCATTTTATAATTTAAAAGTTTTTGTTAGTTGGCTATCATAAGAAAGGTTATTATATTAGTCCATTTTCACACTGTTATAAAGATACTACCTGACACTGAGTAATTTATAAACAGAGGAGATTTAATTGACTTACAGTTCCTCATGACTGGGGAGGACTCAGGAAACTTACAATCAGGGTGGAAGGGGAAGCAGGCACCTTCTTCACAAGAGGGCAGGAGAGAGTGTAGGTGTGTGAAGGAAGAACTGTCAAACACTTATAAAATCACCAGATCTCATGAGAACTCACTCACTATTATGAGAACAGCAAGGGGGAAAACACCCCCTCATGATCCAGTCACTTCCCTCCCTCAACACATGGGGATTACAATTCAATATGAGATTTGGGTAGGGACACAGAGCTAAACCATATCAGTTATCCTATTTCTTTCCCTGAAAATTTCGACGTTTTATGATCTGGATCAGAATATAACTTTACAGATTAATAAATATGTGTGTCTCTGTGCCTTACTTTCCTTAGGACTGAAATTCAACTGGGAGGCACTAGGACAGCTATTTCGGTAGCCTAAGGCTGGCCTCAATGCTGATTGTTGTTGGGCCACACTAGCTGTTAAATCTTTTGAGTATCATCCTTCTGAAATGAATATCAACGTAGTAGTTGCAGTTTCTTTCTTTTGTTGTGGGTTCAAGGATGCCTTTCTAAATCCCAATAGTCTGTGTAGAATCTGGAAGGTTGCAATTTAAACTCCGATGATTACATGACTTTTACAAAAAGAGTTGTAAAAGGATGTGCTTCCTGACTTAAGCGGTCTATTTGCTTTTTAGCTTTTCAGAAGACAAAATTGGGAAGTTTACTACCCCAAGATGAGTCTTCTGCAGAACTTTGTAATGGAGCTTATGGGTTTACTATTGTCTCAAGTTCTGGGAAATAATAAAATATGCATTTAAATATCAATTCTTGGGCTGGGTGTGGTGGCTCATGGCTGTAATCCCAGCTCTTTGGGAAGCCAAGGTGGGCGGATCACCTGAGGTCAGGAGTTCAAGACCAGCCTGGCCAACATGGAGAAACCCTGTCTCTACTAAAAATACAAAATTTGCCAGGTGTGGTGGCACACACCTGTAGTCCCAGCTATTTGGGAGGCTGAGAGAGGAGAATTGCTTGGACTCAGGAGGTGGAGGCTGCAGTGAGCCAAGATTGCACCACTATACTCCAGCCTGTACGAGACAGTGAGACTCAGTCTCAAAAATAAATAAATAAAATAAAATAAAAATAAATTCTTGTTATAAAAATTGGTGAAATCCAAATAAGATCTGCACCTGAGTTAATAGTATTTACCAACTGCAATTTTCTGATTCTGATAATATACTCTTGCTAGAGGCAAGAAGCAGACAAATGCCTAGGCAGATAAGAAAAGGGTCTCTGGAGAATCTCTGACCTGCCCCAGATATTTTACACCAGATATTTTTGTACAGATAAGGGAACCCACACAGGGTCTTGCCAGGGCATGCCCACAATGGACTGGAGGCTCACATGCACTGGGGAAATGGTGGGGAGTCACCAGGAATTTATACCTTATGCAGAGGAGCAGGCTGGCCTCCTAGTTCATGTGTGGCAGCCTAGTATTCGATCTGTGAAGTGGGAGCCTGCTAGAGGACCCCAATTTTTTTTCTGAGAGCTTTCTTTTCACTTAAAAAATTCCATCCTCCTTACCCTTCAATGTGTCTGTGTGCCTAATTTTTCCTGGTTGTGAGACAAGAAACTGGATTTAGCTGAACTAAGGAGCAAAAAATCCTGTATTGCTATGGTTTTGTAAGATTAGTAAAAGCTGGGTGAAGAGTACAAGGGAACTTGCTGTACTACTTTTGCAAATTATTGTGACTCAAACTGTTTAATAACATAATATTTAAAAAAACAGCAACCAATACTTGACGTAAAGGTGTTAAATATCATTTTATTTTACATTTTGTTAACCAGATTTTTATTTATTTATTTTTATTTTATTTTATTTCATTTTGAGACAGAGTCTCACTCTGTTGCTCAGGCTGGAGTGCAGTGGCATAATACTAGCTCACTGCAACCTCCACCTCCTGGGTTCAAGCCATTCTTGTGCCTCAGCCTTCCGAGTAGCTGGGATTACAGGTGAGCACCACCACGGCTGGCTAATTTTTGTATTTTCAGAAGAGACAGGGTTTCACCATGTTTGCCAGGCTGGTCTTGAACTCCTGATCTCAAGTGATCCACACACCTTGGCCTCCAAAGTGCTGGAATTATAGGCATGAGCCACTGTGCCCAGACTGTTAACCAGACTTTTAATCATCTCTTTATGCTATTTACATGTTCCTCTTTCCTTCTGGTCCTTCCAGGTAACTAATAACTTTCCGACCTGTTATTTTTCACACTTTTCTCTATGTTTATATAATAGTATACAAATAAATAA
The DNA here is from genome assembly GCA_004027715.1 of Plecturocebus donacophilus. Taxonomy (NCBI): domain Eukaryota; kingdom Metazoa; phylum Chordata; class Mammalia; order Primates; family Pitheciidae; genus Plecturocebus; species Plecturocebus donacophilus. The sequence continues at coordinate 18,367 of PVKP010032135.1, read as the reverse complement.
ATACATATATTGATGTTTACATTTTCATTTATTTCATAATAATGTGATTAAATTGTATATACTTCCCTGCAGATTGTTTTTCTTACTTAAAAATACATTGTGAAAAAATCTCTTCAATTTACCTGGTATAGAAGAAGCTGTCCTTTTAATGGCTTGATTGTAGTCAATAAATCACAGCTTATTCAGCCATCAGCCATTCCGTACTGATTAATGTTTATTTCCTTCACAATGTTTTGCTACTCAAATATTTTTATACTGAATATTTTACAAATATATATTTTGGACTGATGTTTTTATATCTGTTGGATAAATTCTCAAGGATTTATCTGTGGAATTACTAGATTGAAATAATATGATTTAAAAAAAAATTTTAAGGTATTTTCAGACTTCTTTCCTATTGGCTTCACTATTTCACATTTTCAGCAGTGAAGTAGAGCCCACTTTTTCCTACATTCCTACCACTAGTACGTGTTATATACAATCCATGCTTTGTGTGTTCATAGTGAGAAGTTATATTTCACTAATATATTAATTTATGTTTCCCTGACAAACAGTGAGATCCAGCAGCCTTGCAATGTTTACTGATCTTTGGATTTTTCTGTGAATTGTTATTTATAACTTTTGCCCCCTTTCTTTTTTTTCTTTCTTTCTTTTTCTTTCTCTCTCTCTTCTTTTCTTTCTTTCTCTTTCCTTTCCTTTTTTTCTTTCTTTCTTTCTCTTTCTCTTTCTTCCTTTCCTTTCCTTTTTCCTTCCCCTTTTCCTTTCCTTTTTCCTTTCCTTTCCTTTCCTTTTTTGACAGAATCTTGCTCTGTCACACAGGCTGGAGTGCAATGGCATAATCTTGGCTGACTGCAACCTCCACCTCCCAGGTTCAAGTGATTCTCCGTCTCAGCCTCCCGAGTAGCTGGGATTACGGGCACCTGCCACCCTGCCCAGCCAATTTTTGTATTTTTAGTAGAGATGGGGTTTCACCATGTTGGCCATGCTGGTCTTGAACTCCTGACCCCATGATCCACCTGCCTCGGCCTCCCAAAGTTCTGGGATTACAGGTGTGAGCCATTGTGCTGGCCATTTTTGCCCTTTTTCTATTAGATTGTTTTTGCCATTTCCTTGACAATTCATAAGAGCTCCTAATATATTACATATATTAATTAGGCATTTTTCATATATATTGCTAATATTTCCTCTAAGCTCTTTTTTTGCCTTTTGTCTATGTTTATGATATCTTTTTCTATACCACCTTTAATTTTTTTAGTGTTGTGAAATATGTCTATGTTTTTCTTTATTGTCTTCTTAGTTTCCTCCCTTTTTTAACAGTCTTTCCAATCCTCAAATTACACATGTATTATGTAATTTTTTCTGATGCTTGTGTTATTTTATTTAGTTGTTTTACATTCATATATTGCTGATGTGCTGATTATTAAGCTATCATCATTCAGCTTCAAACTTACCCTTCTGTATTCTGCTTTGTGATGTGGGTCTGGGGACTCTGCGAACCACATTTCTGCTTTGCCAGCTGATTCCCTGCTAAGCCCTGTCAACAGGAGGCAGGAGAAGGGGACTGGATGGATAAAGGAGGAAGACGGGACTTGATCTTTTTTGTCTTTTCTTTGTTCCTGTCAACATCACTTAAGCAAAGATCTTCACACAGTGGTACTTGGTTCTGGAGTGGCAGTGGGTTTCGGTTTGTGGTTTTTCCAACTCTTGCAGAAACATCCTCATTGCACTCCCTCAGAAATGCCAGCCAATGGGCACCACCTGTTTACGCTTTCAGAGGTCTGACCTCCAGTTCAATGAGCCCCATCTCCAACCTTCTAAATTTTAATAATCCCTACTCCTTCCTTTTGTTCTCCCAGTCCTATGGATAGTAGCTACTTTCTACATGTTCCCTATGATATCTCAGTATCCTCTTTCTACCTTTTTATTCCCTGAGCACCTAGTTAACACTCTTTATATTAAATCCTCTTTCCTAAAATAACTGGTATGGTTTCTGTTTCTTGCCTGGGCCTTCACTGTTACTGTTGAATTTGTCAATCTTTTTCTTTAGGATTTTTGCATGTTGTGACATGCTTTTAATGTTGGGAATTTCACAGACGCCAAGTTTTTTTTTTTTCTCTTTAAATGGCTAATTAATTGTCCCAACAGCACTTATTGTCTACTTCATCTTTCCCTACTGATTTAAAATATGTTTTGATACATAGAACTTTAAAATTTTTGTATAGTTGAACTTATCAATTCATTCTTTATGACTTTTTTTTTTGGTGTTACTGATAAAAAGGATAAGTTCAGTCCCATTTGTCCCATTTCTCTGTGTCATGCCCTCTCTTACCTTCCACCATGAAATTACCCTTGCTACATGTTGGCACCATGATCTTGGAATTCCCAGCCTCAAGAACTGTGAGCCAAATAAACTTCTGTTCATTACAAATTATCCAGTGTATGGTAGTCTGTTATAGCAGCAATGAGCTAAGACACATCTGGAATTCAGACAGTTATCGTGCCTGTTTTCTTTCTGTGCTCTTGTACTATATATATATATATATATATATATATATATATATATATATATATATTTATTTATTTATTTATTTTTTTTTTTAAGATGGAGTCTCACTCTGTCACCCAGCCACTCTTGTACTATATTATACTGCCTCACTTAGTATAGTAGTTTTCAACATTTTAAAAATTGAGATTCACTGTAAGAATATATTGTGGCCAGGTTCAGTGACTCATGTCTGTAATCCCAGCACTTTGAAAGGCCGAGGCAGGCAGATCATCTGAGGCCAGGAATTTGAAATCAGCCTGTCCAACATGAAGTAACCTCGTCTCTACTAAGAATACAAAAATTAGCTGGGCGTGGTGGCATATTCTTGTAATCCCAGCTACTCTGGAGGCTGAGGCGGGAGAATTGCTTGAACCTGGGAGGCAGAGGTTGTGGTGAGCCAAGATTATACCATGGCACTCCAGCCTGGGTGACAAAGCAAGACTCTGTCTCAAAATATATATATATACATATACATATATATATATTTTTTGCTCTGTCAATGAGTATATATACATGTTTATATAAAATTGAAACAAAAATTTCACAAAATAATATTCGTGGCAGAGATTTTTACTACTTACAACTTCCAAGAAGCCTCTGTAAATGGAGGTTTCCATTTTCCTTTTCCTCTCCTTTCTTTTACTTGCTGACTGGAATGTGGGCATGATGGCTTGAGCCAGAATTGCACTTTGAAGCAGTCTGAGTGAGGGTTTTCTGGAATGAAGCCATTTGATGCTTAGTCTGACTACATTTGAAGTTTAACATGAAAAATTAATTTGTTGTTTTGTGTTTTACTGTTACTCCTAGCCAAAGTTAATGCTTACAAATACATCTTCTATCAAGTTTATGCCAATTTATACCTCCACCAATAATATATGAGCACTATTTCTCCACAGCTTCACCATAGGTATATTGTCAACTTTTGGATTTTGATAATCTTGAAAGTGAGAAAAAATAACTTTTAATTTGCATTTATCTTATTACACGTCAGATTAAACAGCTTTTCGTATGTGGAAGGGTCATCCATTATATTTCTTTTTCTGTTGTTTGAAGTAACTTTAGATGGATTAAATTTAATAGTTTAATTGGGCAAATAATGATTCGTGAATTGGGGAGCCCCTTGAAGCAGAATAGATTTAGAGAGACTCCAGTGCTGCCACATGGCCAGAAAGGGTTTATGGATACAAAAGGGAAAGCAATGTACAGAAAATAGAAGTGAGGCACAAAAACAGTTGGATTGGTAACAGTTTGGCATTTAACTTATTTGAATATTTAATAGTTGGTTGTCTATGAATGGGTACAATATGGCTTCTGTGATTGGCTGAGACTTGGCTACTTGTTATAAAACTCAGTTATAGTCTGTTTACATGTCCAGTTAAGTTACAGTTCAGTATGTACAGAAAAACCTTTAGGCTGAACTTAGGAGGAAGGAGCTTTAGGCTAAATTTAATTTAACAATTCCCACCTTTTGGTCGACCTCTTCATCTCTTAGTCAACTTCTCAATTTTGAGAAGTTGACCAAAATTTTAGGCATTGATGTCACTCTGTCACCATTGTAATGTTCTTATTTGGTTTCAAATCCAACTGAGAGATAGTAGAATAGTAGGCTTTGTAAGATGAGAACAAGGACTTCAGTTTCACGTTACTTTTTTGTTTGTTTGTTTTGAGACAGAGTCTCACTCTGTCATCCCGGCTAGAGTGCAGTGGCTCAGTATCAGCTCACTGCAACATCTACCTCCTGGATTCAATTCAAATATCCTGCCTTAACCTTGGATAGCTGGGATTACAGGCATCTGCCACTATATCCAGCTAATTTTTGTATTCTTAGTAGAGACAGGGTTTTGCCATGTTGGCCAGACTGGTCTTGAACTCCTGACCTCAGGTGATCCACCTGCCTTGGCCTCCCAAAGTGTTAGGATTACAGGCATGAGCCACTGCACATGGCCACTTTTTATAAGGGTATAGCAGAGGGGAACTCCTTGTGTTGGAATCTCGTTTTCAGGAGAAAACAAAACCTAATCTATTTTAGGATCTATTTGTTTTCTTAAAGTTTTAGTTTAATTCTGTTGTATTTAGTATGAATGACTTCATTTTGGTTTGGTCTGATCTGTTGGGACCTAGTGAGTGAGCTCATCCTTAATAATGGCCTCCCATAATTTTGTTAAAAATTTCTCCTTTTAGTCAGGTTCTCACTTAGGTGAGACTAAAATTTAGGACTTTAGTACCACTCTCAGTTTTACCATCATTTTGGGTTTCTGGCTTCAGCAGTTCATTCATAGGTTATGGCACCTTCACGGTCATACTTTTTTTGAGTTTTTGTCATTCTAGTTAGAGTGGGCTGATATGGTTTGGCTGTGTCCCCACCCAAATCTCACCTTGAATGGTAGTAATCCCCATGTGTCAAGGGTGGGGCCGGGTGGAGATAATTGAATCATGGGGGCAGTTTCTCCCATACTGTTCTTGTGGTAGTGAATAAGTCTCATGAGGGCCGATGGTTTAAATGGGAGATCCCCTCCACAAGCTCTCTTGCCTGTTGCCATGTAAGATGAGACTTTGCTCCTCATTTGCCTTCTGCCGTAGTTTTGAGGCCTCCTCAGCCGTGTGAAACTGTGAGTCAATTAAAACTCTTTCCTTTGTAAATTACCTAGTCTCATATATTTCTTCATAGCAGTGTGAGAAAGGACTAACATGGGGCCCATTTGACATTCTATGCGTGGCTGTAAGAGAATTTTTAAAAGTCTGTTGTGCAACCGTGGCCTTTGTAGTAGAATCTGCTATAAAGTCTATTAGGAGGGATAAATGTTTAATCACTGTCTCATTTACTCCAAATCATGTTAAAAATGGCCTAGCAAATGATGTCCATCCAAAAGAGTAACGGTCTCCTGGCAATGTTCTCTTTAACCTATGATGCAAGCTAAGAGGAGCAGACCAATATTTTATTTTTGAGTAATTATAAAGCAACAAATTTATCTTAGAATATTTTGCTTATGTTGGTCCTTTATCTTTTATTTATCAATGCATAATGTTGTCCATGTATAAGATTATAAGGTTGCTTATAAAATCCTCTACAAATAAAAATATACTCCATGAGTGCACATAAGAGACTCATTTTCTTGTTTTATTGTGGGTTTTTCTTTTGAGACAGGGTTTTGCTCTGTTGTCCAGGCTGGAGTGCAGTGGTGTGATTATAGCACACTGCAGCCTCAAACTCCTGAGCTCAAGTGATCTTCTTGCTTCAGCCTCCTAAGCAGGTAGGAATATAGGTGGATGCCACCAAGTCCATCAAATTATTTTTTATATATTTGGAATGGAGGAGTCAACCCATAATTTGACCACAAATAGTGTCTCACTGTGTTGCCCAGGCTGGTCTTCAACTCCTGGCCTCAAGCAATCCTCCTGCCTTGGCCTCCCAAGGTACTGGGATTACTGACATGAGCCACTGCACCCAGCCTCGTTTTATTGTTCATAGAGGGTGTGAGCAAGGAAAAAGTGACAGGTAAGAGCTTCATGATAGAGAAGCCTTGATCATTAATCTGTCATCTTGGGAAAGCTGCCCAGATTTAGGATGTTGTTTCTGAAGAGAAACTTTGCTGGTTAGCTTCGCCTTAAGGTGTCTAATGGTTATATAGTTCCCCGAGTGGGAAGAGGCCTGAGTTGTGAGATTACAAACCCAAGTTTCAAGCTTCCAAAGTTTTGCTGTAGTGTGAGTGGCAAGGGCAGTCTTTCTCTGATCATTTTCAGAAGACCTGATCTCCGGGTTTTAGATCATGAAGGGTTAGATTGCCTTCAGTCCATGGAGCATGAAAAACTTTCTTTACCTGATGAAAATATACTTGGGCATTGTGTTAGGCTGTACTCGTGTTGCTATAAAGGAAAGGAATACCTGAAACTGGACTATTTATAAAGAAAAGAAGTTTAATTGACTCATGGTTCTGCAGGGTGTATAGGAGGTATGGAGCCAGCATCAGCTTCTGGTGAGGGCCTCAGGAGTCTTACAGTCATGGTGATAGGCAAAGGCGGAGCAGACACATTGCATGGCAAGAGTGGGAGCAAGCAGGGGTGTTGTCACACACTTTTAAGCAACCAGATATTGCATGAACTCACATATCACCAAAGGGGTGGTGCAAAACCATTCATGAGGGATCCACCCCCGTGATCCAAACACTTTCCACCAGGCCTATCTCCAACACTGGAAATTACATTTTAACATGAGAATTGGAGAGGGGGGAATATCCAAACCATATTAGGCATAATGCATTTGCATTAGTCCATTTGCATTACTATAACAGAATACTTGAGACTGGGTAATTTTTAAAGAAAGGTAGTTTAATTGGCTCATCCTTCTGCAGGCTGTACAAGCATGATGCTAATATCTGCTTGGCTTCTGCTGAGGACCTCAGAAAACTTACAGTCATGGAAGGCGAAGTGGGAAGCCAGAGTATTACAAGGCAACAGAGAGAGCAAGGGAGAACAAGGTGCAAGGGAGGTCCCAGACTTTTAAACAATCAGATTGCACGTGAACTAACTAAGCAAGAACTCACTTATCACTTATCACTCATAAATAAACCATTCATGAGATCCACCCCCATAATCCAATCACCTTTCACCAGGACCCATATCCAACATTGGGAATCATATTTCAACATGAGATTTGGATGGTACAAATATCCAAACCACATGAGCATTAAAGACTTGTAGCATTTAGTTATGTCAGACTTTAGAAACAGAAGATATTTGAAGTTTTACTATTAGAAGTCTAGGCCTTTTAGTGACTATTTTAAAAGAGGTCAACTTATGTTTTCACTGGGAGTAGATCTGATTGTCATTAATCTGTAATATCTTTGACCAAGGAAATCTAGTCAAGTCAGTTAGTTTGTCTGATTTTATTGTATCTGTAATACCTTATTTAACTGTCCTACAACTTGTCCAGTGAAACAAGTATCTTTTTTGCTGGGGATTTCTTCAGGAATGTCCCAGGAGGGAAACACATTTTTAAAATAACCTTTTATCTATTGTTACAACATTAGCCCCTTTGCATGGGAGATCTTTTATATCACCAGAAAAGATGCGTTGAAAATGATAAGTAAAATTCTGCTATAACTGTTTAAATGGCCCATCAGGTAGAAAAAAAAAGTACCTGAAATCTTGATTGTCTTTCCAGGATTATGAAGTTGAGAAACCAAACATTGGTCATAAGCAATTTTAGCAATTTAGAATAGTCATCATGCCAATATATATTAATTTTTTTTTTGAGACAGAGTCTCACTCTGTTGCCCAGCCTGGAGTACAGTGGTGCAATCTGGGTTCACTGCAACTTCTGCCTCCTTGATTCAAGTGATTCTCCTGCCTCAGCCTCCTGAGTACCTGGGATTACAGGTGCATGCCACCATGCCCGGCTAATTTTTGTATTTTTAGTAGAGATGGGGTTCCACTACGCTGGTCAGGCTGGTCTGGAACTCCTGACTTCGTGATCCACCCACCTTAGCCTCCCAAAGTGCTGGGATTACAGGCGTGAGCCACTGTGCCCACCTGCCAATATATATTCTATTTGGATCATCTTATTTCTTTCTTGAAGAGTCATGGAATGCACAGCTTTTTTTGTTTGTTTTTTTTGTTTTTTTCTTAGTAGAGATGGGATTTCACCATGTTGATCAGGCTGGTCTTTAACTCCTAACCTCGAGATCCACCCGCCTCAGCCTCCCAAAGTGCTGGGATTACAGGTGTGCCACCGTGCCCAGCCTGGAATGCACAGCTTTTAATAATGAAAGCTTTAGGGACTCAGGAATAACTACGCAGCCATCTAGGTTCTGAGTCTATGCTTAACATTGGATTTACATCTTCTTAAATTCTAATTTCGCTCTTCTAGTTCAGGTGCCTACCACTGTTTATTAGATGGTTTATCATAGGTGATTGGATGTGGATTATGGAGTTCATTCAAATTGCATTTCTAAACAATTTCAGTACCAGCTGCTTTAGTGTGAAAATCTGGCAAAGTAATTTTTTGGTATTCAACTAATTTTTGTCCTGCTTGGGTTATCAGTTTTTAAACCAGTCAGTCTCTTTCTTAGAGTTTTTGGAAATTCTCACCCAGTCCAAATGATCTGATTCCAAAGTCATCAGAAAACTATTTAAGTGAGTTTGTCAGGGTCCTTTTGATATTTTCCATGAACTGCTTTGAAGACACAATACACTAGAATTTTATTTGCTTGTAAAGAGTTTTTAGAAACTCTTTCAGAATTAAGTAACTAACTGTGAAAATGACTTCAAATGGTTGTAAAGACACAACTGACAAGGAAATTTGGTTATTTCTGTGGCCTACAATAATTTAACATAATAATCATAATTATGACTGATAACATATCAAGCCATATGAGAATGTTAGGAATCTCGTATAATTTTGGAACATATATTAATAACATATCTATTAAAACATAACTTGAAGAAGGTTAAACATTATTCTTTATTTCACAATACTTTTCACATAATTTAACATGTCAAATAAACTGTTTCTCTCTTTTTTGGATGTTGTAAGAGCCCTCTGTAGCATCTCAAAGTTAGTTGGAGGTCAAAAAGACTTAATTTCTAATTCAAAATTTGATTTTGAGAAACATCAAATAGGTCAAAGGTTTAAAACAATCCAAATAGGATCACAAGTCACTGTAAAATAATATTCATGTAATCAAAATGATAAAAGGTTTTAAAAGCAAAAAACATTTTTTGAGAGGAGACTGTTTTCCAAACAATCAACAGACCTAAGAAACAGCATAAGACAGACTATTTCTCTCTTTTTCTCTTCTTGTCTTTTTTTGTCATTTACTTAAAAGACATACAAAAATTTTACTATTAATACTACATGAAAATTTTTGTTTAAAAAAGAAACCCATATTTTACTTTTGTATTTGTATATTATAAATAGGAAAGCTAATTTTACTAAAACCTTATAAACCAAATTATCTGATCTCAGACATCTTTTGACTACACAAGACTTTTATAAGCCTTTTATAACATATTGCAGTTAATATTTTTCACTTTATTTAGCTTTAACAATATCTTTCAATTTTTTAAAATTTGAAATAATCTTTAAGTAACTTTTAACTGAGATGAAATTATCTTTTTCTCATTAAACACACATTTTTATGTCTCTTTATTATTTCAATAGCTTTAGGGGTACAAGTGGTTTTTGGGTACATAGATGAATTGTACAGTGGTGAAGTCTGGGCTTTCATAGTGCCCATCATCCAAGGCCATTTTCACATTTTTACCAAGTTTTTCACTAAAAGCCCATCTATCTTTTCCATTATTATTATTATTATTATTATTGAGACAGAGTCTTGCTGTGTCACCCAGGCTGGAGGGCAGTGGCATGATCATGGTTCACTGTAGCCTTAACCTCCCAGGCTAAAGCAATCCTCCCACCTCAGCTTCTGGAGTAGCTGGGACTACAGGCACATGCCACCACACCTGGGCTAATTTTTGTATTTTTTGTAGGGACAGGGTTTTGCCATGTTGATCAGGCTGGTCTTGAATTCTTGGGCTCAAGCAATCCTCCCACCTAAGCCTCCCAAAGTGCTGGGATTACAGGCATGAGCCACCATGCCCAGCCCTTGCTCTTCCTGATATACTTTGTATACAGAATTAGTATACTCTTAGTAACCTTCATTTCTTACTTTTCCTTCCAACTTTCCTCATTTTAGAGGGTACATGTTCAGTTTTGTTACGGGGGTAAATTGCATGTTATTGGGGTTTGGTGTAGAATTAATTTTGTCATCCATGTAGTAAGTATGCTGCCCAGCAGGTAGTTTTCCAATCTCCTACCCTCCACTTTCTAGTAAGCCTCAGTGTCTATTGTTCCCTTTTTTGTATTCACAGGTACTCCGTGTTTATCTCCTGCTTATAAGTGAGTACATTCAGGATTTCGTTTTCTGTTCCTGCATTAATTTGCTTAGGATAATGGCTTCCAGCTGCAACCATGTTATTGAAAAGAATATGATTTCATTATTTTGTATGAATGCATAGTATTTCATAGTGTATATGTATCACATTTTCTTTATTCAATCCACTGTTGATGGGCATGTCTTTGTTATTGTAAACAATACTGTGATGAACATATGTGTGTATGTATCACTTTGGTAGAGTAATTTATTTTCCTTTGGGTATATACCCAGTGATAAGATTGCTGGGTTGAATGATAGTTCTATGTTAAGTTCTTTGAGATATCTCCAAACTGCTTTCCATAGTGGCTGAACTAATTTACATTTCCATCAGCAATGTATAAGCACTCTCTTTTTCCCACAATCTCACCAGCATCTGTTATTTTTTTACTTTGTAGTAGCCATTCTGATTGATGTGAGATGTGATCTCACTGTGGTTTTGATTTGGATTTCTCTAATGATTATTGATGTTGGTCATGTGTATGTCTTCTTTTGAGAATCACTAATTTCTTTCTTTCTTTCTTTCTTTCTTTCTTTCTTTTTTTTTTTTTTTGAGACAAAGTCTTGCTCTGTTGCCTAGGCTGGAGTGCAGTGGTGTGATCTCGGCTCACTGCGACCTCTGCCTTTCAGGTTGAAGCGATTCTTCTGTCTCAGCCTCTTGAATACCTAGGACTACAGATGAGTGCCACCACACTCAGCTAATTTTTGTATTTTTATTAGAGACAGCGTTTCACAATATTGGTCAGGCTGGTCTTGAACTTCTGACCTCACGATCCGCCTGCCTCAGCCTCCTAAAGTGCTGGGATTACAGGTGTGAGCCACCCAGCCAGTAACCCTAATCTTTTTTTTTTTTAAGAGATGGGATCTCACTGTGTTGCCCAGTCTAGAGTGCAGTGGCTATTCACAGGCATGATTCCACTACTGATCAGCAAGGGAGTTTTGACCTGCTCCATTTCTGACCTGGGCCAGTTCATCCCTCCTTAGGCAACCTGGTGGTCCCCTGCTCCCGGGAGGTCACCATATTGATGCCGAACTTAGTGCAGATACTTGACTGGCATAGTGCACTACAGCCCAGAACTCCTAGACTCAAACGATCCTCCAGCCTCAGCCTCCCAGGAGGCTGGGACTACAGGCACGCACCAGCGCGCCTGGCCAGTAACCCTAATTTCTAGAGAAAACCTAGGAAGTAAGTTTCAGCTGTTTTATATCAGTATTTATAGATGAAAACATTTTATAATTATTAGATTTGTTTTCTCACATTTTATCAGTTCTAAATATATTTAGCTTTTGAAATACCATAAGATGTTAAAGTATACAAATTTAGATTTATGTTTGATAATTAATGTTTAATATTTTAACTGACTTAGAAATTATTCAGCCATTTTATGATTATCTATTACTTTACTTAATATGAACTTTAAGAGTTTAAATTACTGAAACTATGACACAAGTATCCTCCCTAATGTCTTTCCTGGGTCTTAAGTAGCCATGTGGTACTCAGAAGGGCAGGGCCCATCTGGTTCCTGAACTTACATACCAGGGGTAGGCACAGGTTAGAAGACAACCATGAAGACAATGCCTGGAGGGTCCAATCCCTTCTAACATAGGAGGCAAAACTGGGACAGGTAGAAAGAGGCTATAGTGGGGCTGACTGCCTTACAGCTGGTAGTCAAGGTGCCAAGAACATGTCTCCAGCTCTCACCACAGCTACCTGTTCAGACACCAGAATCCAGAGGTTGAAAAGCAAAACCAAAAGCTTACAGACAAATCAATAAGTATCAAAAATTAAAGAAGCCACATTTTGTGACTTTAAAACATGTAGTAGAGACATCATAAACCCATCTAATGAGTATATCCAGGCAAAAATGTCTGAATTATACTTAACTGACAATTCTGAAGTCATTCTTATTTTACCAACTATTTTAAAACTAGCTTCATTCCCCAAATATTATCACATACATGTAACACATATTGAGTTATAGACATACAGACACATAGACACAGCAGGTCTTATAGCTTTCATCAGGAATTCTCATTTGCCAGCTTTCAAAAATAAAACAAAATTTAGGCATATTAAATTTAACAAAGTTAAATTAAACAAAAAACAATTCACAGCTCCCCAAACCAAAATAGGTTGAGAGAGACTCACACTGCTGCATGGTCCAAAAACTTTTATAGAAATAAAAGTGACATATGAAAAACAAAAATAAAATACAAAAACAGCCATATTAGTTACAATTCAAAGTTTTCCTTTTAAAAACACTTTTTGAACAGTTAGCCACCTGTGAGTGATTAAAATATGGCTTCTGCGATTAACTGAGACTTCACTATTTGTTACAAGATTCGGTTGCAGTCCATTTATACATTCAGTTAGGTGCAGTTACCTAAATGGGGAAAAAATCTTCAAGCCAAACTTACATTAGGACTAAACACTGGGGAAAAAATATAGAAAATTATTTCTTTAGGTGATGTGAGTTTCAAACAATTTTTTCAAGTTTGTCATTTGTCTTTTGACTTTACCTTTGTTTTTGTTTAGTTTTGGCTATGCAAAAATTTTTTTTTAATTTTGCAAACCACCCTTTTTTTTTTTTTTTTTTTTTTGAGATAGGATCTTGCTCTATTGCCCAGCTGGATTTCAGTGGTACAATCATAGCTTACTGCAGCCTTCATTTCCTAGGCTCAAGTGATCCTCTCACCTTACCCTCTGAGTAGCTGGGACTATAGACGTGTGCCTCTGTGCCCAGCTAATTTTTTTTGTTTTTTGTTTTCTATAAGCAATGTAGAAATTTTTTTTGGTTTTTAGTAGAGATGAAGTCTTGCTATGTTGCCCAGGCTGGTCTCAAACTCCTGAGCTCAAGTGATTCTCTTGCCTCAGCCTCCTAAAGTTCTGGGATTACAGGCACGAGCCACCATGTCTGGCCTGGGAAAATCTTATAATCAAGTTTTTAAAACATTTTTTCTCTGGCATTTAAAGTCTTAGTAGGAGTCCAAAATCATACAATAATTCATTTGTTTTATTTTCTGACACTTTTATAGATTTGTATTTTAAATTTACATCTTTGAAGGTGATATGTGAAGTATGGAACCAACTTTATCTTTTTCCAAATGGCTCCCTATTTGTGCAAACCATTTATCTTTATATCACTGATATGAGATATTGCATTTCTAATGAGGTAAGCGTATTTATTTGGGTCAATTTCTAGACTTTGTATTTTGTTTCATTGGTTTGTCTATTCAAATGTCAAATTATTGATGTTTTATAATATTTTTCTATACCTAACATCACTGGTTCTCTTTTCAAAGTTTTCTTAGATAGTCTTGCTTGTTTATTTTTTTATATACCAGTCTAGGAAAAAACCCTGTTAATATGTTTATTGGAATCTCATTCAGTTTACCAGTTAATTAAGAGATAATTAATATCTACAGGATGTTGAATATTCTAATCCAGTCCTAGGATTTTTATCTGCTTTGATTGCCATTTTAAATGGGGCTTCTTTTTCCATCGTATCTCCTAAATAGTTATTGTTTGTATATGTGAAGAATACTGTACTGATTTCTGAATGTTAATTTTTACCTCCCTGCCCTTTCTGAATTATTTTTGTTTATAGTAAGTTTTCAGTTGATTTTCTTGGGATATATAATGATATCTACAAATGGAGATAATTTAACTTCCTCATTTCTAATCCTTATGTCTTAGACTGATTTTGTGGTGTAATGGTGGTTGTACTCCTGGCCTTGCCTGTCTTTTCCTTCCTGTCTTTTTTCTAAGCCTGAACTGGCAGCCTCCCTGGCCATTCTCTGCTATTCAATACACTTTCAATAAATTTCTTTTCACATAATATCAGAACTGGTTTCCTGTTACTTTATCTAAGAAGCCTGATTAAAAGTTGATTTTGCACAAATAGTGCCCAATGATGCAATATCAATAGTGATATCTGTTGCCATTTATTGAAGGGCTATTGAGGCAGTGTGCCAAGTCATTTGTATATATAATATCAATCAATTCCTAGAGAATGTGCCTCTTGTTATACTATCAAGTTTGAACTCATCATTTCAGCTTCTTCAAAGAGACTGCTTTTTGTGTTAGCAGTAGCTCTAAAATGTAAGGTAAGAGCCAGTTTAATATACGTATGCTTTTATTGTTTGCTTTGACATTATAAAATCAGTTTGTATTAGGTTAAGCCTGTTTCAGATTTTTTTTTTAAAGCAGTGATACCTTATTCCCAAAGCAAATCCTGGAAGCCCAATATGAAACACATTTTAAAGGCATGCTGCAAAGTTTAGGTAGATTACATAGGAGGAAGCTACTTAACCTAGAATATCGTGTTACATCTGAGCATAGATAAAAAAGGAGAAGTTGTTTGGATGATGAAATATAGACATTTCTGGACACAATTGGTGGCTCTTATGGGTTGAATTGTGTCCTCCAATAAGGTATGTTGAAGTTCTAACCCCTAGTACCACAGAAAGTGACCTTATTTAGAAATAAGGTCTTTAGAGAGGTGATCAAGTTAAAATGAGGTAATTAGGGAAGCCCCTATGACTGGAGTTCTGATAAAAAGAGTAAATTTGAACACAGACAGATATGCAAGGGAAGACAATGTGAAGACACAGAAGGAATGTCTACAAGGAATGTCTAAAGCTACGAGAAGCTAAGAGAGATGTATGGAACAGATACTTCCTTAGAATCCTCAGAAGGAACAAATCCTGCTGATACCCTGATTTCACATTCCATGGTTTTCAGAACTGAGACCCAACAAATTTCTACTATTTAAGCTACCTAGTTTGTGGTACTTTGTTATGGTTGCGGAAACTAAACACGGCACCTATGTGGCCAATCGGATAGAATTTTGGAAGTGGAGTGTCCTACACATTCCAGAATGTAGGTTCATTGTAAATAATGTTTATCTGGCATGGGTTAAGGACCTTGATGCTTGTCATTTATCAGATCAAAGATCTCTTCAGGCTCAGGAATTGAACAATCTTTATAATTGTTGAGTTCATCACTTAGAGTTGTAAAAAGCCTATTTTTATGTACAAACACTTTTTATGTCTTAAACCAGAGAGAGTAAACTGGTAACTTGTTCATAAGTATTTTGTTTGGCCTACACAGTGTTTCAAAAATAGGAAGAAAAATGTACTTGCCAATACTTAAAGATCAGATTTCATATAAACATTTCTGGATGCTATGGTTTGAATGTCCCCTCCAAAACTCATTTTGAAATTTAATTGCCATTCTTACAGTGAAAAGTGGGAACTTTAAGTGATGATTAGGTTATGAGGGCTCTGCCCTTATGAATAGATTGTTACTGTGGGAGTGGGTTAGTTATCCCAGGTGTATACGGTGACAAATAGGATGAATTTGACTTGATTTGTGCTCTCTGTCTCTAGAGCTTACCTCTGCCTTCTGCCCTTCTGTCATGGGATGGATGACCTTCGCCAGATGCTGATGCCACATTCTTGAACTTCCCAGCTCCAGAACCATGAGCCAAATAAACTTCTGTTCATTGTAAACTACCCAGTCTGTGGTATTCTGTTATAGCAGCAGAGAATGGACTGAAACACCAGATTTCTGGTTTTTCTTGAAAAATGAAAAGATCTGCATTTCCTCATGACAACAGTTGGCATTACTGAAGATCTGCTGCTTCCTTTAGTCAGGCCAAGAGTAATTCTGTCAGCTACACAGCCACCAAGCCCACTTACTGGGCTGAGTCTAAAAACCCCTTCCTGCAGCAAAGTAGGGAAATAATAAACGCTAGTGATTGCTCAGTACCACGATGTAGCAGGTGCTTCCTAGAAATTTATTCAACAAATATTTATTGAGGGCCTACTAGGTACCAGACACTGCTCTAGCTACTTGGAATACACCAGGAAATAAAACAAATGACCCATGTAAAACTTACATATTAAAGTGGATGAAGGACAGAATCAAATAATAATTATGATAAGTAAGCAAATCACATGGTATATTAGAAGGTGATACATTCTAAAAAAAAAGTAGAGTAGACAAGGGGAATTCCAAGTCTTGGGAGAAGGTAAGTTGTGATTTTAAATGAGGTGGTCAGGGTAGGCGTTCCAGAGAAGATATTTGAGTGGACTCAAGGGAGGAGTGGGAGTTAGTCATACAAACTTACTGGGGAAGAGTGTTTCAGGCAGACAGAAAGGCTAAAGGAAAGGTACAAAGGCAGGAGCGTGTGGTGTTACTGGTGTTTGACGAAGGCAAAGAAGCAAGTGTGACTGGAGCAGAGTTAAAAAGGGAACAGAGGAGTGCTCAGAGGGTAAGGGGCTGTGCCAGAATATGAAAGAGCTTGCGAACTGATTTGGTTTGAGTATCTGTCCCCACTCAACTCTCATGTTGAGTTGTAATCCCCAATGCTGGAGGTGGGACCTGGTGGGATATGCTTGGATCATGGAGTAGATCCCTCATGGCTTGGTGCTTTTGTTATTATTTTATTATTATTATTATTATTATTTTATTTTTTAGAAAAAAGAAAGAAAGAGCAAAAGAAAGGAAAAAAAATGAAAGAAAGAAAGAGGAAGAGAAAGAGGGAGAGACAACGGGATTCTTGTTTTATTGTCCAGGCTAGAATGCAGTCTAAAAATGGGTATTAAAAAGCTCTTTTATGCCAATAATTGTCTTTAATAATGGAGACAGGAAGGACTAGGGGAATGAAAATAACAAGCAGCCAACCAATATTTTATTTAAAGCTGTGAAATGCTATGCAATTGCTGAGGAGTGATTTACTTCCAATTATGTGGTCACTTTTAAAATAGGTGTAATGTGATACTGAGAAAAACGTATGTTTTGTGGGTTTGGGGTGGAGAGTTCTGTAAATATTTATTAAATTTACTTGTTCCAGGTCTGAGTTCAAGTCCTGGATATCCTTGTTAATTTTCTATCTCATCGATCTGTCTAATATTGATAGTGTAATGTTAAAGTCTCCCACTATTATTGTGTGGGAGTCTTAAGTCTCTTTGTAAGTCATTAAGAACTTGCCCTATGTATCTGGGTGCTCCTGTATTGGGTGCATATATATTTAGGATCGTTAGCTCTTCTTGTTGCACTGATCCTTTCACCACCATGTAATGTCCCTCTTTGTTTCTTATGGTCTTTGTTGCTTTAAAGTCTGTTTTATCAGAGTTGAAAATTGCAGCTTCTGTTTTGTTTTGTTTTTTCTCTCCAATTGGTTGGCAAGTCTTCCACCATCACTCTGTTTTGAGTCTTTGTGTATCCTTGCATGTGAGATGGGTCTAGCTACAGCATACCAATGGGTTTTAGCTTTTTATCCAATTTGCCTGTCTGTGTCTTTTGATTGGGGCATTTAGTCCATTTAATTTTAGGATTAATATTGATATATGTGAGTTTGATACTGCCAATTAATGCTAGCTGGCTGTTTTGCCCATTAGTTGATGTAGATTCTTCATTATGGTGATGCGCTTTACCTTTTGGTATGTTTTTGGAATGGCTGATACTGGTTGTTCCTTTCTATGTGTAGTGCTTCTTTCAGAAGCTCTTGTAAAGCAGGCCTGGTGGTGATGTAATCTCTGAGTACTTGCTTGTTCTCAAAAAATTTTATTTCTCCTTCACTTATGAAGCTTAGTTTGGCCGAATATGAAATTCTAGGTTGAAAGTTCTTTTCTTTAAGGGTGATGAATGTTGGCCCCCACTCTCTTCTGGCTTGTAGGGTTTCTGCTGAGAGATCTGCTGTGAGTCTGATGGGCTTCCCTTTGTGGGTAACTCGACCCTTCTCTCTGGCTGCCCTTAGCATTTTCTCCTTCATTTCAACCCTGGTGAATCTGACAATTATGTGTCTTGGGGTTGCTCTTCTTGAGGAATATCTTTGTGGTGTTCTCTGTATTTCCTGGACTTGAATATTGGCCTGCCTTGCTA